>JABJVR010020729.1:0-38995 GCA_025773905.1 Chitala chitala
GGCTGAGCAATGCAGCACAGTGCATTTCACTGAAACAGCAGTGAAGCGCAGGGAACGAGGCTGAGCAATGCAGCACTATGCATTTCACTGAAACAGCAGTGCAGCGCATGGAGGGAGGCTGAGCAATGCAGCACAGTGCATTTCACTGAAAAAGCAGTGAAGTGCAGGGAATGAGGCTGAGCAATGCAGCACAGTGCATTTCACTGAAACAGCAGTGAAGCGCAGGGAACGAGGCTGAGCAATGCAGCACTGTGCATTTCACTGAAACAGCAGTGCAGCGCATGGAGGGAGGCTGAGCAATGCAGCACTGTGCATTTCACTGAAACAGCAGTGAAGCATAGGGAATGAGGCTGAGCAATGCAGCACAGTGCATTTCACTGAAACAGCAGTGAAGCTCATGGAGGGAGGCTGAGAAATGCAGCACTGTGCATTTCACTGAAACAGCAGTGAAGCGCATGGAGGGAGGTTGAGCAATGCAGCACTGTGCATTTCACTGAAACAGCAGTGCAGCGCATGGAGGGAGGCTGAGCAATGCAGCACAGTGCATTTCACTGAAACAGCAGTGAAGCGCATGGAGGAAGGCTGAGCAATGCAGCACTGTGCATTTCACTGAAACAGCAGTGAAGCGTAGGGAATGAGGCTGAGCAATGCAGCACAGTGCATTTCACTGAAACAGCAGTGAAGCACATGGAGGGAGGCTGAGCAATGGAGCACAGTGCATTTCACTGAAACAGCCTTGTAGTGCAGTGAAAGAGAAATTGAGTGATGCTGCATTGTGCATTTTGATGAAACATCAGTGCAACAACTTATCTGTTGTGGTCCCACTATTGGCCAGTTGTACCTGAACACAAAACGCAGTTTGGGCAGCCAATAATGTATTTAACAGCTCAAGTCTGAACACTAACTAACCTTATTTATTTCAACTGACCAAGGAAGAAAGAAAGAGGAACCTACATCAAGGTTTGTTTTGATTTTCTACAAATCACTTGCTGAGCAGTTCAGTGATTCAGGAACCAAACATCCCCAAAAATGGGGTGGGGGGGACATTTTTTTTTTTTTTTTAATAACACCTTTGATTCCAGGTGGAGCTCTACCTTGATCCTCCCCTCTACTCTCTCATGTTCAATACCACATGCAGAATTCTTTACCAATTCAAGAGGAATCACAGAACCCAGCCTGAGGCAAATAGCTACATAACAGAAGACTGACATTACAGCATGAAACAAGAAATAACAACTAATTAAACTCCATTGTCATAAGTTAAACCTGGAGTTTATTTGAAACATTAACATTTGGCAAATAAAGTTGAGAGATTCCAAACCTGGTGACTGTGTGTCTTGTCAAGCACCTGGGGGAAATTTTTAGAACTTAAAACTGCCTGTATGTGCATTCGGTTTCCCAAAGCAAGATCCAAGTGAGCAAAAAGCAGTGAGAGGCAGAGTAAAGTGGACACCTCTAACCCAGATGCCGGTCAGATGAGTTACGCTGGGAAAGCTATTTGTGTAATGTTACACCTTTCCAACAGCAAGTGAAAGGGATGGATAAAGACATCTTCACTGCTGTCCACAGGAAGCAGAGGTGGAAACACTATCACCTCATAAAGGGATGGGGTAACCTAAGAGTAGTTAAGGAGACAAATGTAAGTAAGTATATGAGCCATAATCACCAGAAGCGAAAGTAAATGTACAAAACCTAATTCGCTACAGAAAACACATGAAAGGGCTCAAATCTTTAAGTGAAGGAAACGCACCTTTTCTACACTAAGCAAGAAGTGAAAAGGCTTGGGGGTCATTAGAGGCAACATCCCTCTAAGTACTCTTTCATATGGAGGGTGCCAGTTTCCAGCCCTATTGGCCACCAACAAAAGCAGGCAGGTTTTCCTATGTGTGCAAGTCACTGTGCTTGTCCAGCATTTAATCCAGCCTTCACAGCAGTCCCACTGCTGACCAACGATTCCCATTCCTCTCCCGACCTCATCAGTCTCTGCATAAGCGGATCTAAACTATGCTGTCAGTAAACACAGGGATCTGCCAATCATGCAAATCATTATGAAGCTTGCACAATGCTGATAGACTGAGTAAGAAAGAAGAGTGAGAATAATAACTCAAATTTTCAATAAAATTTAAATTTAAGCCCATGTTTCATTTTACTGAGAGTCACAGGAAAAGGCAACATTAATAACAGTTTGGGAATTAGTTAAATGAATTCATGCTTAAATTATGAAAAGTTATTTAGATAAAAATCTGACAGAGAATAGGACAAGACAGTTAACTGAATCAAAGGTTAGACTCCAAATTAACACTTATACACTGTGCGTGTGAGCTGAACACTATACAAACTCACACTTTCATGTGTACGGTAATGTATGGACTGCAAGTTACAGTGGGTGAACAGGTAGGTCAACATTTTTTTTCCTACAAATCTTACAGAAGAGAATAAAATTTTAGCCTTATCAACAAAGCTAGACTATGTGCTGCCTTCAGCTTGAAATGTTATATGTATCTTGGCCAATGAACATTTTAAAAGAATAACAATAAGCGTGTTTTTACCCAGTCCTACCAGTCATTTGCTTGCTTTCTGAACAACAAGGTCAAGACCAGTGGTACTAAGGTGTTGTTAGGCTCGGTGAGGCCTATCTAAAGGGGTAACAGAACAGGGCTGCAGAGCCACATGCCAAGCATATGCCCTCCTCCAGCAAAACCCCCCAAGCTGTCACATTCAAAGCGTCAGATGAACACAGCTGACCACAATACGGAGCCCTAGAAAAAGAAATTAACTCATAGAGCACACCTCTGGTCGGTCAATATCAAAGTACTACACTGCCACTGTCCCATTTACTGAGTTCAGTTACATATTACACACTGACTACCCCAACACACCTGAGGTGCAAGGAACTTTCACCTCGTTCACTGCAATGGCATTAAAAAGCTAAATAATAATTAAAGTGTTCGGGTGGAAAGAAAGCACAAATATTGTGGATGTTGATGCATGAATTCTGGCAACAACAACACTGGCATCATAACCATAAAAGCAGCATTGGAATGTAAAGAATTTTATTGTACAGGACACCAGAGTTCTTAAACAATCTCTTCCCACTTGCCATTAACTTTCATTGTACAATAGCCCTGAGCCATTTATGATTTTCTTCAACTAGAAAGCCATGAAAGTTTTGGGGAAAGGGGGGAAACCCCTCGTTTAACTTCTAAAGACTGATTTGTTTCAAATTATCCTTCTAAAAAATCCCATTTCATAAAAGTCTGGACATAAATTCACAATGACAAAGGAGTACTGAAACGTTCGCTGCACCTGAAAGAAATATAAATAAAATAAAATAAAAACATAAAAAAAACACAACCACTAACGAAACGTGACAGATCTCGGTGCATAAAAATAATTTATGTCTTCGTCCACAGTAGTCTCACTCATATTTGTTGAAAGAGTAAAAAGAGATACCATAATAATGCACTTTCCTCTAAGTTTTGAAAGGTCCAAAAGACAAGACAAAACGAAAGAAACTGGGATCCTTCATCTGTTCATTCTCCATTTCGAATTTAAGATAAAAATATATATACACAAGTCGCAGCGACTGTTTCTGACGTTAGTCATGCTTTTTGTTATTTCATTAATTAA
The DNA here is from genome assembly GCA_025773905.1 of Chitala chitala. NCBI lineage: Eukaryota > Metazoa > Chordata > Actinopteri > Osteoglossiformes > Notopteridae > Chitala > Chitala chitala. The sequence goes on from JABJVR010020729.1 coordinate 3,631, forward strand.
AAAGGTACGGCATGTCAGGTTTCCTTGCATTGTAATACATTTGTTTTAGCAAAGCATTAAGATCACACAACTTTTGCGCTCCATGCAAGTCATTTATAACATGACATCGGATCCCACATTTTGCCTAAATGTTAAGAGCATCTGACTGTTTGCAACATGTCACAATATTTTCACTTGAAAAAAATAAGAGTCTAATCACTTTCAGAGCAAAGTTTTAAATATATAAGTGGCATATGGGACGGTCGACAAACAGGTGTAGGAATAACTTTTTAATAGAAATCCCACAATTTTAACCTGTGTAACAAACATTATTTTAGCTTTGCTATAGCGTTCGTGTTTACAAAAATGGACAGTATACTTTGATTTCAAAACTTGTACATGTGGGCTGCGCTTCGTCTATAATTAATTAATCACATTATCACTGAACACAATGCAACAGACACCATGATCTCACCGCGTTTTATTTAAGCTGTCAAAAGCTGGACGCGCAAACTCAAATTCAGTATTTCAAACACACGACTTAAGATTTTGTGTCAAGGAAACAATTAAAGTCACAAAAACTACCTGTTCGTTGTTACTTACTTTTGTCCTACCGTTAATTTTGTAGTTTCCCAGTTTGCCGTTACAGTGCCTGACCAGATCGTCCATGCGGTTCATGAGGAACCCTATCCTCCCGCATCCAGGCTCTTTGCCCTCGATCCACGTTATTTTGTCGCCCCGTATATCTTTGGAGGAGTCACTTCGTTGACTGACTAATTGTCCGTCGGTAAATTTACCGGTTTGGTGAAGAGCTTTAACGTCTTCGAGAATAGAGAGTCCGATCTCTTCTCCGAGAAAGTTGTCAACAACACAGATCCCATGCTTGTTCATGCACGGAATAATGTATTCTGCGGCTAATTTTTGGGGAGGGGACTTTGTTCGTCCGTTCGGCTTAATGGCACTGTTCTTAATACCGTCTCCGGTGTGTTTGCTGTCAGATGCACCGGAGCCCTCTGACCGTGCGCTGTGATGCCCAGATCTTTCCCTGTCCGGAGCACCAACAGAAGCTGCGCTCTCCTGCGTCTGCTGCTCAATTTTCTCATTTGGGCACGCCTGCCGCGGTTCGGGCTGCGGCGAACCCTGAGATTTATCGGCCTCTTTACAGTTACGCTTGTGGTTTTTCCAGTCCTGCTTTTGATGCTCCTTGCTGCAGTAGAACGAGTTTCGACATCGACCGCACTTTAGAAGGTTTTCCATCTTTCCGCACAGCTCGCAGTACTGTCGGTCCCGGTCCAGTTCCACCGTGCCTTCTTTTTCCATATTTGCGGACTGGGCACTGCCCTTTCAAAATACCCGATGTCCACGCGTCTTGCCCCTTTTAAGTTACAAAATTGACCACCACCACCAGTCGAACCACCATAAGCAAATCTGAAAACCAGTCTTCTCAACTTAACGGCACAACAACTTCATCATACATGACCTCCCCAAAACAGTCGAATGCAGAAAAGGAGAAACCTTCACATGCATTTCGCACTGTCTTCGGACTTCACAACCTCAGTAACTCGCTGCCGATATGTCGATGCATGGCGCCGCTGTCTTTCTCAGTTCTGCACGTCGTCCCAACAAACCCAACCCCTAACGTCAGCATACCGTGGGCAGGACAGTCTTGGGCCAAACTAAAAAGGGGTTGGGCTCACCCATAAACGCTGTCAAGTGGGCGCTTTACATCTCCGTAGCTGAGTAGGCAGTAGTAAGGTGCTGGTGTAAACATGTTCGTACAATACACACAATTGTGCCACTTAAACACAGATCCACCCAAAAATCGTCATCATCATCATCATCAGGTTACTGTCGTAAATAATGTTTAATCTCAAGGCATGTTGTTGCACACATTAACCTTTAGAATCAGAAGTTGCAATAATAATTTTAGTGGTGTAATCGCCTGCTCCAGGCAGATAGTGTTAGTCTTAGTTTAGACAGATAAGCTCTACGTTGTAATTTTGGCAAAGGATACTGTATTTCCAGCAATGCAAGACGTTAATGCTGACGGAATATTCAGTCCCCCCCCCCGCATGAGGCAATAACTCATAAAACGGTACGTGCCAGGTCTCCCACGAACTTAATTTGGAAAAGCATCTTAAAATTTGTGAATGAATATTAAAGTCAAGATCATTAAAGCGGATCAAGTTTACAGTGAATGACATGTTTATGATACTCCAAAGATCAACGCCAAATTTAGATACGGTTTACCCAAAATTATAACCAAGAAAAAAAAAAATAGAAATTGGTTATTCAAAAACACACACAAGACATGACCAGAACATGTTTATTTTGACTGCAATTTAAACAATTTATTCTAGATAACTTGAACGATATTTAAGATGAACGAAATTACTCCGTAGACACGCTACCTAAAACACATGAAACGTCAGTACATATAAACTACATTTCCCACAACTCCTTCGACCAGTTTAAACATATTTAAAGCGCAAGACCCGAGCAGAGCAATGTTTCAAAGGCCTGTATAAACAGTTTATACAGATTAAATACCCCTAATATGTAAATTTTGTAATCGTGTACTATATAACAGTCTTGCAGCACCGGATAATTCTATTTTAGCTTAAGTTAGACTTATCATTCATCATTTACAAAAAGGCATGTAAGAAGACGGCACTGACATGAAACTTGGATGCAAGGCAAACGCGGTCAACTTTAAAGAAATCCCGGTTGGACCTTTAAAAATCTTGCTTAAACCTCATACACGTACTACATGAAAAAGTAGCATCCACTTTTAGTCATGACTGCTAAAGGTAATTTGTGATCATATGGAAGAACATATTACTTGACAACCTTTTTGAGTAGTACGTAAAAGAAGAAATCTCGCTAGCCATGCAGCTGCTGTGTATGGACAATATTATAAATAAAAAGTTATCTTACCGTATTTCAGCTACCTGGATGTAAAATGTGAGCGACACCTCTGTGTGGGTGACCACCACACTTCATACATGGGCTGCAGAAGTACTTCTGAAGTCCAGAATGGCTACACCAAACTATTTTCTAAACTCGTCACTTCCATCACTAAATAGTGTGTGTTTATGAAAATGTTTCCACTGGATTAAGTATTGCACGTATAAAGAAATATTTGGGCAAGCTGTAAATATAAACGATGCACACTGCATTTTTGTTTAAATCTTTTTTTTTTCCCCCAAAGCAGACGGAAGCACCCGCAAGCGCAAACAGGAGGCTGTTCACATCCACAAAGATGAGGGACTCGATGGTGGTGGCACCTCGTTGTCACCTGTCATAGCTGCATTTAAAGGTAAGGAATTGCGTTTCATATTTCTTTTCCATTAATTAGTTCATTAAAAAACAGTGGTCGTTAAAAACGTAAGGAATAATTAAGGCTTTTTCTGGAACCTTTTTTCAGACGTAGCTAATGTATTGCTTATACATGTAGACATTTTAATATATTAAACATGTTTTCGATTAAGTAACTAAAATTTAGAAAGTGGAAGTGTTTGCCGTTTTTGTAAATTAATGTTACGTAAATTAAGCACACGCTGCCTGTTTTTAATTAGAAATATAAGCTGTAGCGGTTTTCTAACTCGAATTTTTGTTTGAAAATCAGCTGCATCTAACCAAGTTTCTTTCAACACCTCCAAACCCCGTGTCCACTGCGATGGATATGAAAACAAAATAAAAATATGTATAAAAATCAGTGGAAATAACTCAGGTTTGAAAGGTTTTGAGTATGCTATTCATAAATTGTGCACTTTTCTCTGTGTAGCATTTCAGTTGGAGCTCGACACCAAACATGACAAATACGAGCGTTTGGTTAAAATAAGTCGTGACATCACCATTGAAAGCAAGAGGACAATTTTCTTACTCCACAGAGTAACCAGGTATTATTGATAAGCAAGCACAACACAAGCATGCATTACAAATCTAAATTCACTGCAGTTTATCCATCATTTACTTTAAGCTTAGTTAAAAAATCAAGTGACAATTTTTTTTACTAGGCACCCACATCAGATTTTGTCTTGTAGCCATCAGACATACATGGATGTGCAGTGACTTTAATGTAGAATTTACAAAACACACTATCATTCAGCAGCCTACTGTATTTTTGTTGGATTCTTTGTTTTCTGTACTGGCTCACTGCCTCCTTCCAGCTCATGCACATGCTGATGACATAGATTCAAGTTACTGCTCTGTGTGTCAGTGTCTGTATGAGGTCACTGATGCTGTGAGGAGGGTGGGTGGGGCCCTTTCCATCTTCCTCATCTGGGCTTTCTTCTCCTCTCTTCCCTCGACCTCAGCGTCCCGACTGTGGAGGAGATTCTGGCTGAGTCGGAAGTGAAGCTGGATGGAGTGAGGCTGAAGATTAAGCAGATTGCAGAGGAACTGAGAGGGGAAGATTTATACCAGTTTCACAGGGCCTTCACTCCAGGTGAGAATGTGGTTGTTGATTGGTGGATTGCCTTGTGACAGTTATTAAAGGCTAAAATGTTTTTGGGTTTGTTGTTAAATCAGTTTTCACATTGTCACAATGATGTTGACTGCACAGCTTCTGTGTAATCAGTATGATGAGCTTCCATTACCATAGGCTCTAATTTTTTAAGTTTCGATTACACTGACCTCACTGAGTGCTTTTTCAAAGATTTAGATGAACCTACCTTTAATAGTTTTCCATGCTTTTAATCATATACACTTACTGATTCATCATATGCATCATTTTATAATGTTTCAGGACTTCAATGTTATGAATTATGACCAGGGCCACAGAAAGTGTACTAACGAAGTTGTGGACAATATCACCTTTCCCTCCTCACACTTTGTTGCTGGTTTAACAAAAAATTTTAATAGGATAATCTATGTTAAAAATCCAGTTGATTGTATTATTAAAGGTGTCCTGCAATAGAAATGACTACATTCTGCAGAAAACATTTTCTGGCCTTAGAACATTGTCTACTTCCTGAAAATTTGACCATTATTGCCACATATTACATATTTTGTAAACCAGTGTATGTATAATAGATAATAAATAGAAACTATGCTTTATGCTAAAAGGAAAGAGGAGAATTTTCCAAGGATAATTGTTTGACCATGGATAACTGAGTTAATGTAAATTCAGTCAGTATAAATTGCTAGTCAACTGTATTTTTCAATGAAATAATTTTCATTGTATTTAAAGATGTATGCGGTACAGTTTAAAACAAAGTAATTAAAAACCTAGTTACCACCAGGCATATATAAACTTAAGAAAAGTACTGTATGTCCTTGACTAAAAATATTATTTTTTTCAATTTACCGGTAGTATTACAAAACTGTTCTGTCAGAATTGGCTGTCGTTTAACGGGTATCCCTTGCAGTGTTTTTATAATGTAGCCAATGCTATGTATTGCCAGTAGTTACGGGTAATGTTTGGTCTACATCTGCCCCTTTTAACTATGAAATGTTCTTTTGCGTATGCATCTAGTAGAGCGTTCTGCTGTGGCCCATAACACGTGTGGCCGATAACATGTCACCAGTCACTACTCTCTGACTCTCCATATCACATACATCACTTTGTTAACTTTAGATAAGCCACATTCACTGCAGTTATGTAGGTAGTTGTAGTTTGTTTGGAAAAGTGCACTGCTGTTTTTCCGAGGTACAAAGTTTAGTTTTACTCATAAGGAACTGTTTCCGTGTGAAATAATGTTCTGATTTACTATCAGATAGTAACTGTAATTCTTCCGATTGTGCAAAATGTGTATGGTTTAGTTGTGACTACATGTCCTTGATATAGCCGTCATGACACAAAATGAAACTTTCCCACTGTGGTCTGAAAAGTGCTTTTTCCAAAAGGTCCAGACGTGTTGTCTGCCAAGATTTAAAGTAAACATTAAGGGTCTGGGTCATTTCAGCAGTTATCTGACAAACATTGAATTTTTTGACTGTGGTTCTGCACGTCCATGTTCATCATGACTCATGGGAGTCTACCCAATTTATAGGCCTTTAATTTAAAGCGTATCGTCTTTATTAGATGGCATAAGTGGATAGGAGTGTCAAGATTATTGTGCTGATAGAAGATGCCATGAGTCTGTACGCTGTCATGTTAGTTTTTGTATACACTGTAAAGTTAACCGTGTTGATTTATGTCTCAGAGTCAAAACCTACAAAAGCTTTAAATTAACATTGATTAGTGTTGTTTTTCTAGTGTTACTTCTAAATTTTGTGTTTTAATTACTACACCAGTTGGTGTTACATTATGCATTTTTAGTTATTTAAACCTTCCACACAAAGCCTTCGCAAGTGTAAATGCAAGGCTGTCCAAGGAACTGATAAATGTAATTAGTGGTCAAAAACATTTGCAACAAGGTGAAGAGTTGCAGCATGTGTCTCTCTCTACAGGTTGACTTAATTTAGCAAGACATTTGCAGTTTAAAATGGAATGATTCCAGAGTACAGAGACATGGAAAAAATAAACTTTCAGAAACGAACACTGCAATTTTGACTGGTTATAGTAGAATAATAAGCTGAAATTGATCAATAATCAGGTATGGCACTGTATATTTTAGGCATGGTTATCTGTCAGTTAAGTGAACCAGAATCCTTTGGTTTCCCACACTTGTAGACACTTAATTGGGTTCTGGAAGCAATCAAACAGTGTAGGCAAGAGTATAGGACACTCTTACGTTTTTTTTCTTCTTTTGTAATCTTATTGGTGGCCATGTTTTTTTTTTTTTTTTTTTTACAGGCAGCAGGCTGCATAGTGGATAAAGAGCTGAATTTGTGTGTACATGTTTTAGGGTCACGTTCCCAGGTTAGACGTGACAGTTATACCCTTGAGGTAAATGTTGTTTAGATAGGCTTTAGTGAACATTCAGCTGAACAAACTGTTCTGGAGGCCACCTACTGAGTAAATAACTCGTGTAATATCAGTAGAGTGGCAGAGCACACGCATGCCAGTGTCCAATCCATATCACATCCTTCATCAAAACAGCATGGTCTTCTTTGGTTCTCCTGTTTGCTGTGTGGTTAAGTGTTTATCATTCCAAGTGAAGACATGAGGGTATGATGCGATGTTATGTACACTAGCTGCAGGTGCACTCTGCGAGGTGATCGGCACAGGGATATTAGCATGGAGCTCAGGCATCACAGGGACTGTGCTCTAGAGTGAGTGGGGATCTTAAACAGACTGTTACCGCTGACCTGCTTACATACTTGGGTCTCTGGTCTCCAACAACCTCGTTCACTTTCACAGGGCATCAGAATTGCCTGAAATTTGCTATTCTGGTGAAGGACAGTGATCACGTTTCAAACAGGAAGCGTTTACCATTGTGAAATATTTAGCTTGCTGCATCTCGTACTGGACGCTGGCCTTGTGCTTCTGGCTTAGCCTTCCATTCTCATTCTGCACGTCGTGGTAGGGATTGTTTATGTGGAGAAAGGTGCTGATTCTGTCAAACTAACGTCCAAAGGTCCTGCTCTCTGGGTGTCCTCTTCTCCTACTTCATGCCTGAATACGCCATTTCCCTTCAAAAGGGCTTCCTTTCTGTACCATGCACCAATCCGATGCAGCGTGGTAATAGTCTGTTTCAGTTTGTTATTCCCAGATTACTGAACAAGATGCTGCTTTGTTTGGTCGATCCAGTCAAGCCTTTTTAAAGTCTTAAAACACGCTTGTTTAGGCAGGCCTTTGGCTAGTATTTTCTTATTGCATCTCAGAATGGTTTTTTTGGAGTATGCTATTTCTGTGCCTCAATTCTTGTTTTGTTTTTGTACAGCACTTTGTAGCCTTTTGTGTGTGAAAGGTGCTTTATTAAAAAAAAAAAAAAAATTACCTCCTTTGTTTCCTGCGTAGCAGACAGCAGTCAAAAATGGAAGCTAGTCTAGCTTTCGATTTGAAGTCTGTTGCCACTTTTATAGAACCTGAGATTCATGTACAAGAGGCACAATAGCAGAGCAGGAAGAGTTGCTATGGCAACAATCATTAAAGCCAAGGGGAAAGGGGGAGAGCTTTGAAAAGTCACCTGAGGTACAAAAGGACGATACTGAGGTTTATCAGAGCTCAGTGGGCGGTGCAGCCAGGGATTGCAGTGATAATGTCAGCTTTGATCTTAATTAGTGCTTTAAAAAAAAAAAGTCTTCTCAGCCTGCAATTATGGTAGTGATGCTTACAGGGGGATGCACTAGCTTGGTACTGGCAGAGCCAGCTGTGACTTGAGTGCCCCTTGTCACGATAGCACAGTGTGGCCTCGCTTCTGTTCCCATAGCTCGTCTCTTGCTCTCCATTTACTGTTTAAGCATCAGTCAATGTCACCAGTCAATGCTGGTGTTGGTGTTTGCTAGGAGTGTATAGCTTGTCTTCAGAAATACATGTGACTGTATGGTTTGCTAGTTTTGGGTTAGTTTTCTGGTTGTCTGGTTTCATTTCAGTCATTAGAATGTAAAGAATAAAGAATTATCAGTTAAAATTGCATCAGCAAGACAAAGGGTAGGAAGATAGACCAAGATATGGATTTTGTAGGAAGCCCTTGGTTCTCTGCTCCTCCTGTGTGTAACTCATCTTTTCTGTCCACCAGGCATCCAGGAGTATGTAGAGGCTGTGTGCTTCCAGCACTTCATCAGGCATCGTTCCCTGGTCAGCCTTGAGGAGATTAACTCCCGGCTGGTGTTCCTCGATGGAGACAGGCCAGAAGCCAAGGTATGGGCATGCGCTGACCAAGACACAGCACTGCGAAACGTTCTGCACCTGTCCAGGTGCGTGTTTGTGTGTGTGAATGGAAAAAGTGGGAACGATAACCAGTCCAAGGTTACAAAGTGTACATGTGTAGACATTAGAACCAGAAACGCTCTTGCTGGCTCATCACAGGCAAAGCTGTGTGCGTGTGCACACACATGTATGCCACTGGAAAAACTTATACTGATGAAGACTGTTCTTCAGTAAATATTGCTAGAATGTGCCAGGTTTAATGTAGCCACAGGTGTTTCAGGTTTTGATTATCTCACCTGTTCATGTTAAACCGCAGCATTTGATAGTGGCCTCTGATAATGAGCATATGGAAATCAATTGCATTGTTTTGCTGTTGTCTCATTTTAACTTAGCCAATGGGGCTCTCTGGTGTGCCTGTTTTTTCTGTAAGAGACAAGTGATTCATTCTGTAAGAGACAAGTGGTTCATTATCATCATTTTTGAATTTGGAATGAGAGCCATAACAATTAGAATACTGAACACACATCCATATAAGAAAATGTCATGAGCCATGCACTGACCCATTTAATTTGCTAAAACCACTTTTCAGGGATGTACCAGGTTGTATTTACATGCCCCACTTTTCTGGTTTACCATGATGGGACATAACGGGCAACATCTGCAATACTGGTTTACTTGTGCAGTTGCACAAACATTCCTAACAGTATACGTTCTAGTAAAGGTTTATTTGCCTTTTACTGTCCTACCATAGTATCTGACAGTGTGACAGACAGCTTCATGGGAATCGCTTGGAGATTTTTTGGCATTTCAGGCCAGGTCATGGCCTCTGACATTTTCTTGAAGGAGGCTTTAAAAAAATAATAAAATAAAATAAATTTGGCTCCACCTACTTTTTGGCACAGACAACCTGCTGTGTTCGGTTGAGCATTTACAGCAGCCTTATCAGATCAGTCTGGACCTTCTCATGATTTTTTTTTTTTCCCCTGCCTTCCATTCCATTTTTAGAGTAGAGATAATAAGTGCCTGTATTTTGCATTGACAAGGCTCCTTAAATAACCGGGCTGCTGCTGTGCAGGGGCCAGATTCTGTTTTTAGAAGCTCATCCTGTGTGATTGTGCATCAGATGTACCAGACGTCCCACACACCTCAGCTCCCCGCCCCGCGGAGTCTAGGGAAAGCGTCGCATTGTGTCTGGTAGTACGGCTATACGGAGACTTCATTAAGAGGACGTGAACATTTGAGGGTATTTTACATTTCATGCACATGAAGTGAACAGTTGTGCAGTTCTGTTCCGGAGGCCATACCCACAGTTACAGTTATCTTTTCACCAGTATGTTCTCACTTTTTTGCCAAACTAAACTGAAATTGTTTCATTGTAATTGTAATTCGTCTGTGAAAACTAAAATGGAATTCACAGGTAAATAATAAAAAATTCACAGGTTGTTTTCTGAACCGCAGGGTTCTTCAGGTGAAGTGCAGGGTCCACAGGTGCTCACCTTCCAGGTGACGGCGACCGACTACCTGCTGGGCGTGGCCGACCTAACGGGCGAGCTGATGCGCATGTGCATCAGCAGCGTGGGCAACGGCGATATCGACACGCCGTTCCAGCTCAGTCAGTTCCTGCGCCAGATCCATGACGGCTTCTCCTACATCGGCAACACAGGCCCCTACGAGGTCTCCAAGAAGCTGCACACGTTGAAGCAGAGCCTGGGGAAGGTGGAGGACGCGTGCTACACGCTGCGTGTGCGGGGCTCCGAGATGCCCAAACACATGCTGGCGGATGTCTTCACCAGCAGGGCAGCGCTTCTGGACCCCGACGATGCCGTGCTGTAACCTGGGCGGTCCGTGCTGCTTTGCCGTCTTTGTCGCGTTTTATTTTGGATGGATTTTCCCATTTGTGCGTAAACACGTGTGGTCCTGCTTTTGCTGAAAAGGGTTATTGTCAGTCGTATTAAATATAGTTTAATTATTTGGATGGTTTTTGATGTTCCCTGCAGGACTTTTCAGAAGATCTGCATGCGGGTCTTCCATCCCAAATACTTGTTCAGACATATGCTTCATTTCATCACCAGGATCAGGTGTGATTCATGTGTCACATGACCTGGTTTCCCGCTCCTTGGTTCCACATGAGGCATGGTCTAAGTGGAGGTCTAAATAAAGGCTTTGTTGAAGCTCTCTCTCTTGACTTTTAATTCTGTGCTGTGACCACCAGGTCTTTCTGCTCTTGCTTACACAACCTCATATTCTGTAGTCACTGTAAGCATTGTTTTGTTACCAGGAAGTTTCTCACATAAATACTGCATGCCAGTCCACTGTACTGCCATGCCTCGCCACCACCACATGAGCTTGGCATTGTTGTTAGTTGACATGCCCCCTTCCCCCTGCCTTTAATGAAACCAGTTCAATTAAAACAGTCCTGAATAGCACTTTCAGTTTAACTCAGAAGATTATGGCTTACTTTGGTGCTGAAGTAAACCCCTGTCCTTTCAGTATTTTAGGAACTGATGATTCAGGGACTTTCTTCCAGTAACTGCATTAGCAGAAAATTTCCCAAATATAACACAAAATAACATTATTAATCCACCTCTTCTAATTAGTTTGGTGGTCTTCAGTAAGATCTGAGTCTGTTTGAACATAAACAGTTGTAGTTCTTCACAGAGCCCAGAACAGGATATTAACATTTGTGCACTATTTACTCATCGTACTAAGATTGTGTAGTTGGCGGTGGCTGTGAATATTTTTTGCCTTTTTGACCATGATTAGTTCCATGATGATAGTGAAGTGTATTCACTAAACTAGATTGAGGGGGAAAAAAAAATAATTTTTTGGCCTTGTAGCCACATTGTATTGAATTGAAGGTGACTACTGCTGAGTACCACTCTGAACAAGAACAGGCTGGGCTTGAATGTGCTGCTTGATGCAGTTTAGTTTTTTCTCTGCTTTGGCATTGAAGTCCATGTTATAGCAAGGTTTGTGAAAGGTTGGCATCTATATCATTTCACCTAAACTGGAAGAAAAATGCAAGTGTGATGGTCCCTTATCACCCTGGTTTCAATAGCGGCTATAGTTTCTTGGCAAGATGTGGAGACATTACTATAAAAGCTCCAGTTAGAAAATGTTGACATTCTACTATGTTCGTTTCAAAAATCAAATATACATTTTTCAACGAACTACTCTGCTTTGAATAAATTGAGAAATACAGTGTACATGGGGTTCGGAAAAGGTCATACAAAATTTTGTGAAATCCTGCCACCGTGTGGCGACATAAGGGTTTAACGTGGTCGTTTTACATTTGATTTGTTTTATACCAGTGCTCTCATTTTGTAGTGAAAATCATAATAAATCGTGACTGCGGCTAAAGATAGAAGTGTCAGTAAAAAAAGTACGAACCATTAATATGTGGCCATTATAAATAGTATAGTTGCTACAAAACAAAATAAAGCGGTGTCACGATCTGATTTCTGGTAGGATTACAACCACTTATTTGAATTCCCAGACAATCAATAGAGTTCCGTTTCGATCTCATTTATTCATTTTTTTCCCGTACACGTAACGGCCAAATCCAATGGTCGGTGGACAGCGGGCCAGATCTAGCCCACTTAAAAAAACATTTGGCTCCACAACGAAGGTTTTCCTTTTTACTTTATTTTAGTTTTTAATAGCTTTAAATTGCATTTTAAATTAGTAGGTATCAAACTGTCTAACCAATCAGTCTTAACCCTTGAATAGGCAACATGCATCACAAAATACATTGTCTTACAATGGAAATGTGTGTGGCTTTTCTCTCTAGGTGATAAATTACAGGCACAGTACATGTCAATACATTAGAATATCATCACAAAGTTCATTTATTTTAGTAATTCAGTTCAAAAAGTGAAACTCGTATATTATAGATTCATTACACACAGTGATATATTTCAACTGTTTATTTATTTTAATTTTGATGATTATGGCTTACAGCTCATGAAAACCCAAAATTCACTATTTCAGAAAATTAGATTATAATAAAAGTTTGTTGCTGTAGACAACATGGTGTGCATGGTGTCTTACTCTAATCAGCTAATTAACTGAAAACACCTGCAAAGGATTCCTGAGCCTTTAAATGGTCTCTCAGGCTGGTTCAGTAGGCTACACAATCATGGGGAAGACTGCTGATTTGACAGTTGTCCAGAAGACAGTCATTGATATCCTACACAAGGAGGGTAAGTCATAAAAGGTCATTGCTAAAGAAGCTGGCTGTGCACAGAGTGCTGTTTCGAAGGAAGGTTGAGTGGAAGAAAAAGGTGCACAAGTAACCGGGCTGACCGTAACCTTGAGAGGATTGTGAGGCAAAGCCCATTCAGTAACTTGGGAAAGATTCACAAGGAGTGGATTGTGGCTGGAGTCAGTGCTTCAAGAGCCACTACACACAGACATGTCCAGGAGATCGGCTACAGCTGTCGCATTCCTTGTGTCAAGCCACTCCTGAACCAGAGACGTCAGAAGCGTCTTACCTGGGATAAGGAGAAAGATGGACTGGACTGTTACTCAGTGGTCCAAAGTCCTCTTTTCAGATGAAAGTAAATTTTGCATTTCGTTTGGAAATCAAGGTTCCAGAGTCTGGAGGATGAGTGGTGAGGCGCGACCTCCCCCACCCACCCCCCCGCAACAGCACGTTTGTGTGCTTTTCAGGCTCTACTGTGCTGTGCTTCAAAGTATGGCAAATGGATGGATGTATATAGGGTCATGCTGCAGATCTTATTTGACTTGTGGAGCAGGCTCCCACCTGACACTGCCACCTGCCTTTGAAGAGCCCTGTAGTACACATGAGAGAATGAGCATCACTGTGTCACCTCTCCTCTGTGCTTTGGGGACTGAGAAAGTGTGAGGAGCCACTGTCACCTCCATGTAACTTTAGTTGGTAAAATAGTGTAATATTAAGAGAGAGGACAGTGTGTTTAGTCACTCTGCTTACCAATTAGCCACCCATCATGTACAACCCTGTTTCTAAGCTTTGCACCATTGTCTCAAGATGAAAGAATTGTGGGTGACCCAGGCCATTGGGAGACTACATTTGTCAGTAGCATGCTGGCACCACAAATGATTTGCACATTAATCGAATGAAACTGCTTACGGTTAATGAAGGCTGCTTCATTCTCACTCTGTGCTTTATGTGAGCAGTCAATTGGTCCTATTACATCAGGGGAACTGATTATTGCTGCACATTGCATTTTAATATATGCCCGTTCATCCACACCATAAGGAAATGTAATGAGTTTCCCTGACAGTTGGTTTATACCATACAGCACAAGAGGCATGATGGAACTGAAGCTTGGTAGGGATCATCTGGACCTGTCACACTCTCTGGTATGTACCGGCTCCCAGAAAGCCAAGTGTTGTCAAAACCTGTACATGGACAGATACAGCATGATTTCTGGCAGTCTGTCTGGGGCCAATTGAGCACATAATTCCAGGAGAATTGCTCTTGGTATTTTAAATCAGTTTATAAGACACGGGCACAAAAAAATAAAAAATAAAAATCCTCCCAGCGCCAAAAAATTCATTCTACTATGTCCATTCACATAGTCTTCTGGAACACCAAAAAAGCCACGACTGCAAGTAATCACACAGTTGTTATGATCAAGTAATATCTATGCTTCTAGTTATATCAGGAAGTGAGTCACACCTGTGCTATCAACATAAGGACCGGAGTATTTATTTGTGTGTCACGCCCCGTGAGTAACGCTTGCCAGCCCTGTCCTGTTTATGTTAAGTGTTTTTAAACCCTGTTCGACTGCCCAGCACTCGTGAAGTATTGTGCTATTATGAGCCTTACTGAGCATGTGCATTACCTTGTGTCTTTTGTTTCTTTGCTCCCTTGGTGTGTTCGAATCTCGTTCCTGCCCCTTACGTCCACCTGCCGTCCTCTCCGTCCCCGTTTTAGTCCCAGACTGCTTCTTTGGAACCTTGATCTATCACCTGCCTTTACAACCACTGTCCTTGTCCAACGTTTAATTGCTGGTGTCCAAACATCAATACAGTTATTCACTCTGCACCCTGGGATCCTGACTCCTTGTATTCGTTCTCCGGCGTTACAATGTGCAAACATTAAGATGTAAATTCTGATATATTTGTGAATATGCTACATTTCATCAAGGTAAACAACATAATGAAACATTTGTAATTAAACATTCATTGTACATGAAAGAGTTTCCCAGAATGCATTACTATGACTTTTACTGGTGGAGCCATGTATGTATTTGGTTATTTTTTAGACTTATCTACTCATAGGTTGTGGAAAGGGGTTGAGTAAAGGAGCATTTATTTTTTTGACTGCAAACATGCAGACAAGGACTTAAGGACTAGGAGCTTAATTGAAAGAATTTCTATTTTTAAAGACCTTTTGTAAAGGATTGCTTTGTCACAATTTAAAAGTTTTGAAGATTGTATTTCAGGCATGTCACACAGAATCCTGTCTACTCAGCCTCTTGGCAGCTTTTTTTGGTTTTTGATTCACGTCTAGTAACCAAGTCACGAAGAACAGAAAGCAGCTGCCTTCTCTTTCTTTGAACACTAACTGCCTTGTGTAGCAAAGAAAGACACTGAATTCCATTCACGAAATTGACTGGAGATAATGAAGGTGCTGCTTTTGCATTACAACTAGAGGAGTTCAAAATATTACTACAGTACTGACAAAGCCTGGGTGCCTCTGATTTCCATAGCTTGATGTTGACTGGAGATGCTAACGTTATTGCTGCTGCTGCATTACAACTACAGCAAAACTGTTGAAAAATAGACAAAGACAGTAATTAGGCTTTAATAGGTTGTTACAGTAAGTTTATCACTAATGTGGAAATGCTTATAATGGAAATGTCCCTGGCATTCTGAGTCCCTTGGTGGTCATG
The DNA here is from genome assembly GCA_025773905.1 of Chitala chitala. NCBI lineage: Eukaryota > Metazoa > Chordata > Actinopteri > Osteoglossiformes > Notopteridae > Chitala > Chitala chitala. Next base: position 19,195 of record JABJVR010020729.1, read on the forward strand.
ACTTCAGACTGCCAAAGGCCCAGAGATGGTGTCTGGATGTGGCCTGAGGAGGTTATGCCCCAAAGCCTTGGACGCTTAGGAGTTTCAGAAGACCCCAAACTGTTAAAAAACCCCAGATGTAGCCTGATGCTTTCTTAGACCAGTGAATTGCCAGGGGCCTAAGAAAACTTCAGGCTGCCAGGAGCTGAAGCCCCTGGAATACTTTGCAGTAGCAGTTTAGGGTTTTCTGAAGCTCTGGGGAACAGACTTAAGCCCTGTTTAACCCTGGGGCCCAGTCTGAGATTTTCCAAGGGTCTCAGAAGAGTTTCACTCACTGAGGAATATGGTCAAAGGGTGACAGAGTACCACTATCGTCACAGCAAAATGAATTTCCTAAACAAGCATATGAACAAGCATCTGCCACCTCTGTGCAAACGTCAGGAAGTGATGCTGCCAACACGAATGCCCCTGACTAAATGGTCTAGGCAATGTTACACTATTCTTAGTATAACAACAAAGAAATTGGATTTTATGAATTCTCTCAAGGTGGCACAATGGTTAGCACTGTTACCTTGAACATCTAGGCCTGGGGTTTGATTCTCGCTTTGGGTCTGTGCGTGTGGAGTTTGCATGTTCTCCCTGTGCTTGGTGGATTTTCTCCAGGTTCTCCGGTTTCCTCCCACGGTCCAATGACATGCAGGTTAGGTTGATTGGTGTGTCCAAATTGCCCATAGTGTGTGTGTGCCCTGTGGTGGGTTGGCACCCTGCAGCTGGGTGTCCCCTGCACTGTGCCCTATGTGTTCTGGGATGGGCTCCAGGCTTCTCCGTGACCCACACCAGAAATAAGCGGTGTAGAAAATGACTGACTGACTAAATACGTGTTGTAATTCACGAAGTGTGGTTAAAAAAATGCATTACTATGGTTATGTGTGGAATGTACAATGGTGAGATAGCTAGCTCAACTGTGCAAGTGTTAAGTAAGCAGTCCCTTTCAGGACTTGGGATGGAGGTGTATTGCACCTTGGTTTTAAAAAGTGAAAAGACGGGAGAAGGATTTATGCATTTGACCGCCTGTGGGAAGAAGCTTGTTTTCAATCTGTTGGTTTTGGTTCTGATTAATCTGTATATCTTCCCAGAAGGCAGGGAAGAGAACAAGTGATGACCAGGACAAGTGGGGTCCTTTAAAATACAACTGTCTTTCATTAGGAAGCAAATATAAACATGCTACATTTTCAATGCAAACTATTCTTTAAACAAATCAAATGCACAAAACGCATGTTCATACAGTCTGAATCCAAGCCTAGGCCAAGTCATAGGGCTGGCGTTCCGGATAGGGAAACTGGGCCGCTGTCACGTATCTGCCAGGCTCAGGCGAGGTCCAAATGCAGAGAGGGGGTTTATTCAAGACAAGACAAGACAAAGTACAAATAAAATAGAAAGCATTAATTGCATTATTACAATGACTCAGCAACATGAAACACAAGGAGAGGTGACATCTAGAGGACACAAGGGGGATGACAGGCTGGGGCACGACAGCTGCTTGCATCTTTATGAACAATCTTTGTGTGCTGTAATATTTAATTTTGCTTTATTTTATGTTACTTTGTTTTCCTTATTTGGTTTAATTTCAATTTGTTTTGCATACTTTCCTGTTATATGTGGATGTTTTAATACTGTGCAGAACTTTGGTCAACTCTTGTTCTTAAATGTACTTTAAATAAACTTGACTGTAATGTTCACTTGAGCTGACACTGCCAGCCTAACAGAGTTCATAGCCATCCATTTGTTTAATGTGGTTACAGCCAGTAAAGTGTGGTTTCAATGCATGCATTGACTTAGACATGTTCTCCATGTGCAGTTCCTGTGCAGGTATTCAGTCACTTGGTTACTGAACTTCTCAGATGAAGTGATATCATCTGTTACATGCAGGAATACAGTGTGGTTGTGAATGTAATGTTTATGTTCATTAAACAACCAGTCAGAAGTTTGGAAAGACCCAGTTAATAGCATGTTCAGAAAGTAAAGGAATCCCTCAATTGTGTGTGTGTGTGTGTGTGTGTGTGTGTGAACTGATGATGCTTATTATGAAGAGTATAACACAAGTACAGGGTAAATGTCAACATAAAAGTAAAGTTTGCACTCTAAAATTTAGTAAAATTTTATATCAGTAATGCTAATTTTAATTTTCTACACAAATGTTAAGAATCACCACTACATCTGACTGTATGGTTGTATCGGCTTGCTGTGCATCACGCAACATCTGTGGTGTGCCAACCAATAACAATAATAGGATCTGAGAAAACCAGTGGGGGTCCTACTTTGTCTTCAGCTACAGCTTTGTGATAAGTTTCCCTTATGTGTCTAACTTCCATTTAGCCTTTCATCACTTCCTCTTCTAGTTCCTTCTGTCATGGGAAACATCAACTCCAATCACGGCACAGGTAAACACGATATTGACACAGTTTTCACTTGAGGCAAACCAATCTATTTACCCTGACCATTTATCTTGTTAGACAATGTATTTTATGGCTGTACATAGAATCTGTTTAAAGACGGCTTTCAAGAACATAAAAACAAAGTACTAGGACAATATTGTCCTCTGGTCCCAAAGCAGTCCTGTTAACCTGGAAAGTTGACTGGACAGAATGATCAGTAACATTTATCTGGCAAAAAGGCATTAATGAAGGTCATAAACACCAAATTAAATATACCTTTAAGGATTTGGCTATTTCAAGTTTATGACTCAGTTCCTTTTCTCTGTTGACAATCTCCTCCTCAATAAGGACTGAGTGAACCAAGCTGGCAATCTTCAGCTCCTCCTGTCAATGACAAGCCCAACCCAATCTGAACAATGTACGCAAAAAAGCTGTTCACAAGCTCCTATCTGCACTTCCACTGCTACAAGGACTGTTACACGTTTCTTCACAGTTCACTACCAAGGAAGTAAAAGTGCAATGCAGACCCCTCCCTCCAGTAATGAAAGAAAAAATAACATTGCCTGTACATGTCTCTAAGGATGCTAAGGAAAGCATTTTGTGACGTTCTTTTTAGTAAATGCAACCAAAGTGATTTTTATTAGTATTTTTAAAACAGAGGGTTCATGGATGGAAGACTGCAACATTTATTAAATCATCAGGGCTTTAACCATAATGTCACTGCTTACCTGGCATATCACCATTTCAGATTTCACTTTTCTCTCAAAGAGCTTCTTTAAGGCCACAACAAAATCTGAGGCGGCATCTTTGAAGTTTACAGCTTCTCCATTTCGCTCTCCAATGTCTGTAACACACAAGGAGTGGGTCCAGAAATGGATGAGCATTCAGACTAAGCTATGCTCTGTGTATTTTGCAGATCAGCTGCATGTACATATTTGTGGAGAGCTAATGGATGCATGCCCACTCTGATCTGGCATAACTGAAAATTGGAACAAGTTGATAAGTGGTGTAGAATATCACAGTATCACACCTCTCTGTATTTTCCTTGTTTTTCCACTCAGTTCCTTAATTTTTTACAGAGTATGAGAAAAAAAAAAAGTCTTCTCCTTTTCAGTCCACTGCTCCTCTGGCTTCCTCAGGAAGCCAGGCTGTGGAACCTCCTGTAAGTCAAAGGCATAGTACATACGGCTTCCTGTTTCCACTCAATTTTTTTTTTTTGCCTAATCGGTTTGTGTTCAACCAGTCAACATTAAAGTGTATTTGACACAAACGTGAAAAGCTTCACACTATTTTTAAGATGTCGTCTTTCCTGACATCGACACCCCCACCCATCATGTCTCGAAGGGTGGGGGTGCATTTTCTCCCTTGCATTTTCACCCTTTATTGGAAGAAGCACAAATGCACATTTAATCATGGTTTAAGAATTTGACCTTTTTATTACAATTCACCAATTTACCTCCAGTAGTTATTGCCTTGTGGCTATTTGAATGGCACACTAGCATTTGCACAGCACCTGCAGAAATGTAGGAAGATGTGTACGTCTTCTGTTTTCACTCACAAACCAAAATCAAATCTGTTTGTGCACACATTCATTGAAATGTTTTAATGTACATAAATGCACATGTACACACCCAAACAATATCCAGTTGTTTTGATTACATCTGCACTAATGTTTAAGCTAATCATAATTGAAAAGTCAGGATATTAAACCATTACAGTTGAACTCCCACAAATTTTGATAGCTTGGCTTTTGATCACCATGGAATCCCAGCATTCCCTCTTGAGGACCTCAAGGAGGTTGCAATTGGCTAGGTTCTATAGCTCTATTTCATTCCGGATCTGAGTGTTGAAGACAAAAGACAAAGTATTTGAACGAATAAGTATTTAAAACAGAAACCATATTAAATCAATAAAACAGTCATCTACAGCTGTAAGTTCATAACCAAACCAGCAACACTAATGTAAAACTCAGCAGATTCAACCAGTTTCAGCTTTACCATCATCTCAGTTACGTGTAAATTCAAAATTGTTACCTTGGCAACCTCTTCATCACCCTCTGCCTGTAGACGCTGCAGCCCCTCCACATCTAAGTTAAGGTCCAGGGTATCCAGTTTCTCCATATCTGGCAGTAATTTGTTTTCTCTAATCATTGCCTGGACCTGCAAATACAGTGCTGAACTGAGTGTCCACTGTGATCCCTCACACAGGGTGGAACAAGGCTCAAATCTCTTTCTCTTACCGCTTCACGCAACTATTTCATGTCTTCCCTCAGGCCCTTCTTTTCAGCTGAAAACCGCTGCCTTTCCTCTTTGATGACCTATAGGGAGCATTCAGCCCAGAACAAAATCACAAGAGAAAATTGCAGCTGTTGAATAGGTTAAAGCCTTTAACATAGAGCTTGTAGGCAAAATTCGGCACACGGAGGTTAGTCCCCTAGCAGCTTTATTATTGACAACTGTGTAAAACTACACCCCCTGTAGGCGAACACAAAAAGAACCAGAGTACTGTAATGATCACTTGATGTTAATCAGTAAATGGGCAACACAGCACAGATGTATATTCACCTCAGTGTTCAGAAACTGCTAAAATACATGTATGTAGCGTACCTTTTCAAATATGTACAAGAAGCTTACATATGAAGCAGAGAAGCACTGGTTAAACCCCTTAAGCAGTACAGAGTGAGTGTTGTATTGTGTGTGTGCGTGTGTAATGACCTCCTCCAGCCTGTGATCCAGCCAGGTGCAGTCTGCCATGGGGCCCAGAGTGGTGATGTTACTATCCTGTTCACCCCCCTCAGGAAGGCAGGCCTCACAACCCTGTGGAGCCAGCACACCTCAGGTTAGAAACACTTGTTTTAACACAATTTTGCAATCCAACATTATATTAAACTATGTAGCAGAGCAGTTCCTTCACTAAATTGTTTCATTCACTTTATCTTAGCTACAATGTTATATTTGTAACTTTTTACATTGGCGTTTTCTGTTAATATGTAACATTATAACATGTGCAATAATTGTGGGTATACAATGTTTACTGAAGCCTTGTCATGAGTATTTCTGTGCAGGGTCATACCATTCACCATGAATACAATAAATAAAAACATGAGCATGAATAGCAATAATAGTGTAAGTTTTCCTTGTCATCACAGACAGACACAATGTACCACTTCTCCATTAGAGGGTGCTGTTCCACAGGATGTGCGACATTCTACATCCAACACAGGCATCTGGCTGAGAAAACAGTTTTCCACAGCTACTGAGGATTCCAGGGCTGCGCATCTTTACAGGCAGCATCACCTTCTCTGGCATCAGAATTAAGTCTAGAACACACAGAATTTGGTCTAGTTTACTATATTTATAATGCGGTTTTAAGACATTTTCTGTACCCGAGTCGCACACAGACAAGGGACCCGTCTCGAGATCCTGACTGTCGGTGGTGAAGAACATTGTCCAATTGTCCATTGTCTGTGCAGCTCTCAGCGACTGGACACAATACAGCCACATAGTGTCCAGCTCCATCAAAGTCTTCTTAACTGGTCCTTATACAATGCTTGTGTCATAGCACCGCTAATCACTGGATTCTAACTTGACAGAGACATTGCAACATTAGAGACTGACTTTAAACAGCAAATGAAGATGAATACTACAGAGGTTAGTAAGTAGTGCAGTTTACCAAAAAGGAGGCATTATCAGAAAAGTCAGTTGCGTGACAATACAGCCACCAGTACAGCCACTTCCATTGCAAAGTGTAAATGGCATGTATGACAGACTCTCTGGACACCTGACAGAAAAACCAAGACTGAAGGAGTCAGGGCTACTTGTCCAGAGGAAGACAAAAAGTCACCAGCCGCTGACCCTGCTTCAGGTGGGCCGCGTCAGCAAAACACAGGATCGGTGCCTTCACCTGGTTAATCTCCTGGTTGATGTCACGCTTCCCACAGAAGGAGGCGAGGAGGCAAAGGTTGAGTCTAATGTGCAAAAGGCTTTTAATACAATAAACAAGCATTGCACAGAAAATACAGCTACTAGGCATAACAAAGCCAAACCACATACAACCATGAGCAACAAACATTCAACAACTGGCCAAGGGACTGGCATACAAAGGGCAGTATATATAGGGAACAATGCACACAGGGATCAACAAGGTAAATACACAGGGCTGGCAACACATAACGAGGGCTAATTACACAAGTGAAACATGGCAGGAAAGGTGACATCTGGTGGACACACGAGGTATGGCAGGCGGGACGTGACAGTTGAAATGTGTGGACACACCCAGCATGGCATCTGTCACCTCTGAAACACCAGCACACAGTCTTCTATCATAAAGCACTCATAGCACAGGCCCTGAGCCTAAGGAACAAAGCTACAACTGATGCTCTAACCGGTGTAGCCCATGACTTTAAAACTCTCTGAAGGTCTTGCGTCGAGAACAAACACATGTGAGTCTGAGGCACCTGAGAGGAGAAAGTTTCCTCCCTGGTCAAACTTGTCAGAACAGGAAAAAGAGAGTAGTGATTAGATGAATATACAGAATTCCACATTCATTTTATCTGTTGTACTTGACAGTGGATGTATACATAATGCGAAACAAGACAACTTAAGTACACAACTGTGTACAACAATGTAGTGGCAACATGCAGCAAATATAAGTAACATATAATTCTTGTATTAAGATGTACTTATGTAACAAAGCATTTCTATTCTGTGGTAAATGTTTGTGCAACAAAGCCTTGCCAGCAAACAAGCAGATTCATATTTGTATATAAAAAAGACAGACAGGTATACTAACAAAGGACAACAGGTGCAGATGGAGATGATCACCTATAGCCGGTCACTATGCATAAGTAAGATAGAAAGACAACTGTTGAAATACACACACAGACCCACACACACAAAAGCACACGCACACCTGGAGGAGTCAGTTATCCATATGGAAGTGCAGAAACAGGTGCAGAGACAGACACACACCTGGATGCTGAGAGACACAGAATACCAGCACAGGACCCAGAGTAGATGGACCACAGCTGGAGCATGCCAGAATCCCGAACTGACTAAGTCAGAGAGATTTGTCGAGAAATCAAACAACTCAAAATAACCTACGATCACTTTCACGTATTCATTCAATTGTAAACAATGAACATCATTCAGTGACACACACAATTCCCAATACTAACATCCTTCTAGTCCTGCTAAGTCATGGTGGTTAAAACTTAATTGAATTCAATATCATTGCTTATACTGCTTCCATGTTTACACAGGATTTTTTTATTTTTTTAACTGGTTTTCTTGAGTGATACTAAGATTTCAGGCCAGTTCATGTTTTAACAGGACTAAAATGTTTGAATTGAACTAGGTATGCACTGTGGTACATTACATAAAATTTGTACTGTGTACTTTTCATATTCTTATAATCTTAATAGAAAACTTAGCAGCCGATAGTAATGGAATAAACGTAGAAAGTATGCGAGGATTATAACGTTTTCAGAACGTAGTGAAGTGTATTCTGAGAGGTTCCCCATAGTACCAGAAAACTGTGTGCCTCCTCTCCCACAAGGCCAGCAATGGCAGAGACAGGCATTTGAGGACCATCGGTCCTGAGCCTCCCATCAGAACCATGAGTTGTTTCTATTACTGAGCCATCAGCTGATGGAAGGTCAATTTTGCTGTGGGGCAAAAGAAGAGTAATTTAAACAAACAAAGTAAAACTGCAAGAACAATCCACATTTTCTAAATAAAAATGTAGAAAACCTTTAACTATCAGTTAAACTGATTTCTGCTGTGATATAATGTAAATCTTCAGACTGTTGGTTACGAATACTACTTAAACTGCCAGATATCTACCTTGATTTTATGTTCAGGCTGCCACATTTTTCAACATTCCAGACTGTAATAGACGACGCAGTCATTGCATACGTTTGATGCCAGCTCGTGGGGTTAAAGGTCAAATCAAAGACTTCATCCCCAGCCAGGGTCTTGCTGCATAATAGGACCAATGTTTCCCAGTTCCTACAAAAATTTATGAATGAATAATTTATGGTAAGTTAAATGTATTGCAGGGCTTGAGAGTGAAATTGTGTTCAATGTGATAAGGTAAAGAGGGCAGAGAGTTTACCATAGTGTTAGTGTGAGATCTGGGATGGAGGAGCAGCAGGCCAAATCAGGGCCCACCTCGCTCAGTGAAAGTGAGGTGTAACCCAGCTTGGCTGTGCCTCTAAAGAGACTTACCAGCAATACAGCCAAATATTATCTACAACAACATTCATCACTGCTATTAATCTTCTCAAACTGCAGAAACTAAAGATGTATTTTCCATGTAGCCATACCCTTTAGTTCAGTCTTCAGGACAAACTCAAGATACTTGTATACAAATATGGTGAGCTCCAGCTTTTTCTCAGAGAAGGCCAGAACTCTGCCCACACTGCTGATTGCAAACGGTCCTATTTGACCTGGGCATTGCAGAAGGCTTTGTTCTCCATATTGATAAAAAAACGAAATTCCCGCAACAATAGCATGCAGTTTTGTTGTCCAAAATAATATTACAATTTAATTTTTTACAATATATATATATTTTTACTTAATCCTCCTCTGAACTTCTTCCTCATTGTCAGCCATTCTCCAGTTTCCAACTCCCTGATACTTCCAAAATCTCAGACCTCATCCGCAAATCTAGGTCCTCTACATGCCAGCAAGATCCCCTCCCCACAGTCTTGGTCAAATCTTGCCTTTCCTCTCTGCTTCCCTTCATATCTGCGATTATATACTCCTCACTCACCACTGGAATTGTCCTCACACAAACTGCAGCTGTCACCCCAAAATTGAAAAAACCTGGTTTAGATCCCAACAACTATAATAATCTCCGCTCCATCTCCAATTTACCTTTCATCTCCAAAATACTTGAGTCACCACTCAACTTCACTCCCATTTAACCCAAAATTTGGTTTCTGCCCTCACCATAGCACAGAATTCGCCCTCATAAAAATTTCTAATGATCTCCTCATAGCAGTTGACTCTGGTTTACTCTCCATTCTCATCCTCCTTGATCTAAGTGCAGCCTTTAATAGAATTTCTCATGACATTCTCCTCAATAGACTATTCTCCATTGGCATCACTCACACACCCCTACATTGGTTCCACTCTTATCTCTCAGGCCACACTCAGTTCATCCATCTCAAATCCTTCAGATCCCAGCCTTCCCCTGTTACTACAGGTGTGTCCCAGGGCTCTGTCCCGGGGCCCCTTTTCTTCATCAACGATCTCTTTCCCCTTGGTAATATTTTCCACAAATTCAATATCCATTTTCACTGCTTCACAGATCACACCCAGCTCTACCTATCCAGTCAACCAAATTGTACACTTCCACCTTCCTCCCTCACCAACTGTTTAACTGAAATAATCTTGTACATTGTCCTTGGGTGTTTAAAAGGCGCTTAAAAATATAATGTATTATTATTATTAATTCTTTAAGTTAGTACTGAATGAATGAATGAATGAATGAATGAATGATCTTCATTGTTATGAACACAGTAGAGGACCTGGGTAAGAGTTTCCACCCAATCGTTATTTACCAAAATTTGGTGTATTCAGAGCAACTTTGTCACATGATCTGAAGAAATTATATGTGATAATGTAGTCAGCCATGTCAGAATGCATCATGGCTACCAGTGCTACAGGATATCCAGAGCATGTTGGTAAATTGTTTTGTTTTTCCTCTTAGTTTTTCAGTGACTTATTCATACATTCTCATACTATTAATTGTGAACAGTGCTTTTACATGCTTATAAAGAAAAATGCTGTAAATTTTTCCATGCTCTTCTTTAACTGACTTTGATGTGAGTGCATCTGGTAGCACATGTTGCTAGATTAGAGATAATAAAACTGATGAAATGATGGTGAGATACAAGCATGTCAAGTCTGCCTCCCTATAGCAGTTTTTGCCTAGCTAACCCCATAAGAGGGGCTTTACAGATGTGTCTGGCTTGGTGTATGACTTTCGTACCTACACTGGGAAGACCATACATTTGACAGTACATCAGAGGTTCCAATCAGAGAGCATGGACTGGGAAGCAGTGTTGTAGATCAACTCTGCAAACCCATCAAAAACCCTTGAAGGTTGTCTTTGATAATCTCTAAAACTCTTCCCCTGATCATGTACTTGAACTGGTCTAGATAATATCTTACGTTTCATTTATTCGTTTTAGTCATCATTCTCTGTTGTCTTGGGCTGTGGTGTGACTTATATATAGTACTCGTGTCCTAGGACACATTTTGGTGAGAAACAGTTCACCCAAAGATGGTACTGTCTGGATAGCTTTGTCATAGGCCTACTACAGACAGTGTAATTAATTTTTTCTTTGTCTTGTGAAAAGTAGCCATTCACTCACTCCACTGTTTTGACATACCAGGCACACAGAAATCCCCACTTTCCAGCAAGTGTGAAGATTTGAAAGGTTGATTGAAAGTTGATTGGCGTCTACACAGAAGACTATGGAAAAAGTCAATCAGTAAACTGCTCAAGTCGAAAGGTCATTAAGATTTTTATGGTTAACATGCCACGCAGTTCATATCTACTAAAACTTCCTTACGTTTTTTGCTTCTTCTTTCAAAATAAAACTACATATACCTTCTTGCGTTACATATTAATCTTCAGTTTCGTTTAGATGTAATTGCTGGTTTTCTTAGGCAACGTTTCTCCTTTAAGCAAATACGACAGTTGCATCAGAAACCATGATAAAGTCGGATTTGGGAAGGTTGTCTTTAAAACACTTTCCCCAAGGGAGATCGAAAAAAGTGTGCAACGTTTGAAATACAAACGACCTGAACCGATCGGTTACAACGGATACTGAAAACTGTTACGTAGCCAGTGAGCGGTGTCTGCAGAAACAGGGAGTCAAATTCCATCAAACGTAGGGGGAGGAACTGGCTACATTTAGTGTCTCACATAACGGAGAGGAATGCGCTATTGCCGACAGGAATTACCGTTTCTCAAAATCATCAACTTCTAATCATAGTCGTGTAACCCGTGAAAGTAGTGTTTTTGGTTGCTTTATTTTAATTTTTCGGTCTAGTGACGGCTCTGATGGTGATGACACTCGCTGTTTTGGATTTTTTTGCGACATTACCAGCTTTGCGGTGGGAGACAGAATTAGATTTTTTAAAAGACAAGAGCACGGTGTCAGATACAGTTTAACATACCACGTCTGTTTGATCCATCAGACACAAAATGGACTATCTCAATACGTGTAAAACTCAAAAATATTTTAAGGGAAACGCGTTTCTAAACGGAAATGGCTTCAACTAGAGGAACCGAGATCGGCCGTTTTGCTTCTGTGATAGACTTCTCCGGTTCTGGGAACATGTCCGTTTTAGACCTTGTCTCGGTTTAACTTCTGTGCATCGCTCGGATTTTTTTACAGCATGTTTGCCGGTATGGTGCGCCTGGAGAAGCAGGGGCGCTCAGCCCCGAGCGCTGACATCATGCATCCCAAACGACATGCTGGGCAGAAGAACGGTAAACATTCAGTCAACTGAAATTACCCCCCCCCTTCAAATTGCAAAGAAAAAAAAAATTTTAACTGTGGGTGGTTAACGCTGCTGAATTAACAGTTTATTTACTTAAACGTTAGGGCATGGATTTTCATTGAAGTAATACATTATAAAAACATATATAATGTTAAAATATGTAACTATGACGATTTATAAAAAAAATGCCTGACATTATTTGGTCCTTATGTCTATAGCTGATAATTAAACTTTAAGTTTCGGCAGAACTGGGTCATCGTCTATTTAATGACATTTCGGTATCGCAATGAATGCTTTAATCCTAATTGATGTATGAGATACAATTTTAATAACTTCGTTAGTTTCGAACATCCTAGTAATTGTAGTAGTCAGGGTTTATGTGGTTTTTCTCACCTTAGGTAAAATATGATTTTAACTACGATTTATTGTCAGCGGTAACAGCATTAATATCAGTGTGGTCTACCGTAATATTGTTAACACGTGTGAATCATTATTCACATTTGTCAGAACAGTTGCCATGTAGTTAAACGCAGCAACGGGTTTCTAACTTGTCTACTAATCCCTGATACAAAAAAATTATTTTTGATACAGATAACTGTGCACTGTTCCTGTAAAATAAGGTCATATCTGAATTCACGGTTGGCAGTGGTCACAACTAGCGTTAGATACGTAGGCATCTTGTCTTTCGTAGCGTTACTATTTTTTTTTTTTTAAGGTTTGTGGTGGTGTCATTGCACGTGTCGGTGTGTTTCAGTCATCTGCTTTATGTAACGTCAACAAGAAACAGAGAAGCCTCTTATGTGGGCTAACACAATGTGACACATGACGGTTAAAAAAAATTGCGTTACCTTTTTGCGCTCTTCAGAAAAATTCAGATTATGTGGGATTATTATTAACAACAACAATATTAATAATAGAAAATTTTTATTAATAATAATTAACATCTTGCCCCTTATGGGGGCATGGGTGGTCTGAACCAAGATCCAACCAATTTAGGGCGCAAGCAAGATTGATCCAGGAATGTGCCAGCCCATCGCAGGGAAGTAAGCATGGATGGATTATGAACCAGCAACGTTCTGTTAATGAGACAGAGGCCTAACCACTCAGTCGCTATGCATACTTTATTATTATTGATATTATTATGTGTAACCCTCGAGTTGCCATGTCTACATTATTATTATTTTATTAATGTAATAGTCCAGAATGGTGTACATAGTTGTCTTCTGGAGTAAGGAACTGTTCGACCACCAGTTCTGCCAGTTGGGGTTCTATGGGGGGCTATAGGTCGGGCACTTGTGTTTGGTGGACAAGGAAATATGGTAGCAGTGTGTTTTATATAACTGGGGTTGACTGTGGTTGGTGAGGTTGTTGGGGAGATCTATAGTAGTGTGTGCAGGGAACTGATTTCTTGTTCTCTGGAATTTTTCAGTGTGATCCTCTTGTGTTCGATGTGGGCTTAGACAAACGCTACAGTAATTTTTTTACATTGCACTTATTGAGAAACATCTTTCTTTTAATCTGAAAATACTTTGTGACATTTCTGATTAGGCTAAAGTCCACATCTGTTAATGTCAATTTAAAAAGAAACTATTTAAAAATCAGTCTGTGCATTTTGTTGTGATATAAAATCTACAGCAGACAACATATTGTTCTGTTCTGATATAGTCCCTGGGAGCGTATGGATTAGTTCCACATGCATTTGAAAGTCGTCTTCTTGGAAATGTTGTGGTAACAGGTGGGGTCATAGTGACAGTTAATGGAATTAGGTTTCCGTGATGTGAGGTAACCAAATGCTTCAAGTGCCCCTGACAACACAGCACCTGTATGACCCTGAGCTGCTGCTCAGATGACCATGTAAGACAAAGCATAAATAAACTCCACCATTAAACATAGCAAGTTTCCGTTAATGTACTTGAAATGTTGTTGACTTTTCTACTTGCACTTTAGTCTGTGTGCGCTGCCATGGAAACGCAGCTCTCCAGTGTAAACTTTGACTTGTGTCCAGCTTGGATCTTTGTGACTGGGCTCATGTGTCAGCCTGTATGGCTGCTGTGGTGTAATGCTTTACAGTCTCCAGCTGCTTACTGGGAAAGTATGCATTTCCTCTCTGTCTGTAGACACAGGAAGCCATGGTGGCGTGCGCTGTATTTAGTATGGGGAATCATAAACAGTAATTTCAGTAGTTTTTAGCTTGGGATGGCACCACGTGTGGCTCCTAGTGAGTGCTGACAGGGCAAGACTATTAAGAAATCTTCTGGATGGTGATGTGACTGATCATCTGGTGCCAGAACATAAGGTCACACACAGCATAAGAAACACAGGTGGCACTGAAGTACTTGAGCTTGCTGATAAGGTGTGCATGTCCTGTTGTATCACACATGTTGGTATGTGTGCTGTCCATCCGTGCACTGTCTTAACGTTCAGTGGCATAGATGCTGTCGCTAATCTGGGTCATAGGCACATGGACGTTCTGCGGACTTTTATTAGAAAGTTGTACTCAGATGTTGAAAGACATTAAGAAAAAGGGCATGAGTTTCCCCATAGAGGAAGTAAAGTTCTGGACATAACTTTAGTGTTTGGTGACGCTACTTCTGCAAAATGCACTGAAGATAAAAGGAAGATCTTGTAGAGGAGTGTGACTTTCACTTCCTCTACATTCCTGCCTCTGTGCGTTTGACCAGCTGCTGGTTTTGTGGAGTTGCTAATCCTCCTGCTGGAAACTGCAGTCCAACAGCTGGCTCTAACCCGCACCTGCTGCTGCTGTGGACTTTCCAACAGCATGAAGGGTGATCTGTGAATCGGCAGGGGGGCCTAGAGCCCCCCACTGTAATTACGCGCCCCTGGGGCAATTACAAGCTTCTCTTCATGAGGACAGTTGCATCAGCTTGAGGAAAAGTGAGTCTGTATTATTTGTCAGCCATCTTTAGTAGCCAAGTTGGTAAGATAAAAACGTGATCTCAGAAAATAGGCGGTTACAGAGCTACTAATGGGATTTGCTGGAGTTAAAGCAAAACCACAATGCTGAGGTGAGATGGGTGGGGGGGGCGTGCAAGGCATGCTTTGTTATTTCCTTTTTCCTGAAAGGCAAAGAATAGTTAAGGCGTCATCCTGGTAATGTGGCCACATGTAGAAAGAGGGCCACATTGAAACTGCTCTATGGGGAGCATGTTTATTGGGTGCAGAGTCTGTGATGTGTGTGTGGAACAGGGTGGAACCTGAGCTTGATGGGTGGCTGGAGATTTGGGATTTTAGTGCACTTCCTGTTTTTCTGAATGGTGGTGATCTAACAGGAAATGCCCCAGGCCGCTACTGCTTTGTTTGCTGTAATTGGCCATGTAAGTTTCTGTAAAAGTGAGAGCAATATGAAGCAGTAATAGCTAACGTAGTTGTTCGTTTGCCAAGGCAACGTGCTGGGACAGCAGAAGCCTTCAGAATAAACAGTATTGGGTCACCATCATGCAGTCCTGCCCAAGTTGTATGCTGAGTACCTAGTGATGAGCTGAGTGGCTTTGTGGGTTGTGCTGGTGTCTCACACTATGAGGGTTAGGGGTATAATTTCAGCCCATGGCAAATAATGTGTGAAATTTTCATGTTGTTCTTCTGCTATGTCCCTGTCCTGTTTTGGTGTTTGCCTCAGATTTCTTCCCAAAGACAAGTAGCTTGGGTGAATTTGTAACCGAGTTCCTTCTCGTACATGTGCGTGTGCACGCATGTGAGACATAATCTCCTGTGCTGGGCCAATGCCCTGTGTATGCTGCATCCCCTTGTTGTGTTGCCTGGGTTAAAGGTCTAACTTATGTACAGCTTTTATAAGGATAAATTGTTTGAACAATTAATGGATGAATATAGTAATATTACGATGATACCTCAGCCTAACATTAGAAAAAGATATGTTATTTAATGTGTGCTGACAAGTACCATGGGAGCTTAGGAGGTTGTGTTTCATAGGTAACAGGGCATAGAGTCGATGTGCTAGCATTGAAATGTTACAAACTGAAGCGAAGCCCTTAGAGACGGCAGGGAGGAAGTGTGACAGCTGCTTTTACTCAAATGTCCATGAGCACAGATGAACCCTGAGGAGTGACCAGCAACTGTGCACATGCGCTGTCACACACGCATGCAAAAGAAAAACATGGTGCTTTTAATAATAGTGTGCTTCTTGTTTTTAAATTTTGAAGCATTGGTTCATTTGCGGGGTTATTAATTAAGTGATTTTTTTGAAACAGTCTTCAGTGTGACCACAGGAATTTAATTTCACTACAGGAAAATCAATACATTTTAATAATCACGTGGTACAAAAGTCTCTTATATATGGGCTGTTGCAAGTCTTTATTATGCACATTATGATACTGAGTTATGTGATAGTTTAGGTGTAATATTTGTGTCTCAGAAGCACCCCTGTGTTGAACGACAGTCACCAGTGGCATTAAATTCAGCAGCTCTGAATGGTGAACTGCCACATTGGTTCCAGTACAATCGCAGAGGCCATCTGTGACTGCACTCTCAGAGCTGGTGAATGATCCCTCTGTCTCTTTCAAACCTCCCCCATATAGGGTGTCTTGTCCCACGCTCAGGCCTTCAAATGGCATCACTGTTCTCTGCCTGACTGAATTTTCCCTTGGGGGTTTTTTGTAAGGCGTTATGGGAAGGATAAGAATTAACGTCAGTAACAATGTAGGGGGAGTGGCAAAAGGAAACTGCAGTACATCATTATGTGAACGCGCGCACACGCGTGTATGTGCACACGCACAATGTAATTGCTGTTTAACACTCACAGAAGTGTATGCTACAATTAACGTGTTAACACAGAAACTCTAACGTAGTAGGTCCTTAGACGAAAATCAAAGCATGCATTACTCCCTAAATTTATATCACAAGAACACATTTTCCAGTTTCTGTGAAGAGTCAGAGGGGGTATTTCAGCTTCAGTGTGTGCCTCTTTGTATCACGCTTATAGTTCACATAAGCACAGACAGCAGTTCTGAAGGGAAAATTCTGTTGTAACTTAGAACAAGGGTTTATTACAAGTGCTTTGGTTAAAACACTCATCTGAATAAGTGTGAAGTATATATGTTATTTAGGCTCCTTTGGAATAAAGTATTGCTAAGAAAACTAATGCGATGAATATTTTTGAAGCATTGTTATACCTAGTGTTTGTGCAGCTGTTTTGTAAAGAGCTGATTTTTACAGTCAAGCTGATAATTGGTGGTTAATTCGATTAATCTCTTTTGGCAGGTGGTCCTGCTGCAGATCGGAAGGGTTCCCACAAGAGGCTTCCGCGGAGGCCGGGGTACATGAGAGCAGAGCTACTTGGACAGCAGCAGAACATATCTGAAGAGGAGGGCCAGAGACATGGACTGACCACTGGAGAGACTTGCTGTGCTGTGACTGACAGCTACTGCATTCTTGCTCAGTCCAATCCTCCAAAGCTGAGCGGTGCCTGTTCACCCACAGGTCTCAGGCCCAGTACCTGTCCCAGGGGTGGGAGCTTGTTGTCCCACTCTCTTGAGGAGACCAGCTGGGCACAGGTAGAGACACATGTGGATGCGAGTGAGCCCAGGAACAGTCAAAGAGCCGGACTAGTGCCTTGTTCTCCCACTCCATACAGGGACGTCCAGTACTCACCTGAGCGGCACCAGTTCAACTCCAGTTTTAGTTTCATCCGATTGTCAATGAGTCCTGTTCAGGGGATGGATGCTTCTCTTGGTTCCTCTGGCCAGGCAAAACCTGAATCTATCCCTGTCAGTCCATCAGAACTCACCGGTGTCCCACGGGGTCAGTCAGGACTTGTCAATGAGCCGTCTGGACTTTTGTCCACATCTTATTTGTTATCTAGATGCTCAAGTCACCAGGCAATTACCTCAGCAACTAAGAGCTCTCAAGAGCATGTCTTTGGCATGGAATCATGGGTGATCAACAAACCTGAACCGTGGGACGTCCCGGTGTGCCCGACCAGCCTCACAGCCAGCACCAGTGACCCCAGGGACGGCCTCCTGGATTTGGACTCTTGCTCTCTGGACGCGGAGGCAGCCTCATCACTGTCAGCAGACTCCTCGGATGCTGCCTCTGGCTCCTCCATCACATCAGGCTATGAGAGCGCAGCATCCTGCTCCGACCGTGACTGGGACATCCTGGCAAAGAAGTACGAGGGGATCTTGCAGGAGTGTCTTCAGAGTAACCGTGCCAACAACAAGGTAAGGACATCAGTCACAGTGTCAGCCTGTCCTGGTCAGTGCACGTTGTATGTCCAAATATACACATCTGAAAGGAGAATGTGACACATACTTTACAGAAAATGTATGTGGTCTTGGGGAATGTGAAACACTGTAATGGCTTGGGTTCTTGAATAGCTTGTTTTTTTGTGTAAAGTCTGGGCTTCTCCCTGCCATTCTGTATGTGTGTTGGACTGTAGACAGAGTCAATTTGAGTGCTCCTCTTTCTCTAGATTGAGTCCATGATGCTGAAGCTGCAGGGGCTTCAACAGAAGGCAGTTCTAGAAGACGACTATGACTCTGGTAATGTAGATGACTGGCAGTGTGGTGGTGGTGGGAGGGCTTTTAGGGCTTTTCGTGTGTGTGTGTGTGTGTGTGTGTGTGTGTGTGTGTGGAGGGGGGGTGTGCGCTGTTAGGGTGTCCAGTGTTACTAAAACACAATTTTGGCGTATCTCTGCTGATTTTACAGTGTGAACAGGACTTGCCATGTAAGGCCTTCAATGGTGCATGGAATGCTGAGAGAAGCAGCTGCTAAGCCTCAGTGTGATTTGCACTCTCAGGTTCTGCTCCTGGGGCTGCTTGTTGTCTGCTCTTTTAACAAACTTGCAGGACATAAAAAAAACTAAATTTTAATGACAGAGGGCGATTTATGAAAATGTTTATATGTTTCATGTTTTAAACTTTACATATTTGACAGATTCCTTACGTCTACTTCATTATTATTGCTTTTCTAATTGTTTTTTCTGATGGGGGAAAAAAATCTGATTTGTTTTAATTAAACCCTAGCTGTCGATATTTTGAATGGGAGGGGTCTTAGATGAAAGGTCTTTGTGTTGTCTTTTTGTATTCCACTAGGGGTCACTATAGAAGTCAGATAATTTCTATGTGAATAGAATATTGGTTTTAAGGAGATTTTTCAAAATGATTGTTTTGGTTACAAAATGGACTTAAAAATTGTACTGGGGACTACACTGCACAATTTACAATAATTATACTCTGAATACATATTGTGCATCATATGGGTAAAAGCTACAAGTCTACATTTAGAGTATAAACACATGAAATGCATGGGGAAGAATTGCATCATGAGACCTCTTTTTATTAGATATGTTTGTGCCATCTGGTGGATGCGTTTGGCATAACACAGCTCTGATGGGTTATCTTCAGACGGGATCCACTAAGGGGTACCTGGCATGCGAATAAAATTATAAACTTTTGACTTAATGTGCTGGGATTTGTACCATCCGTTCTTGAAATACTAAATTAATATTTTCTTACTGCGATTCCACCATGGTTTGAATGCATACAAGCAATCATGAAGTTGCAAAAATTTGTGTTTTAACTAGGGCTGCGGAAATTAACGATTAATTAATCGATTAATCGTTAATTTTTAATCGATTAAATTTTCTTTAATCAGTAATTTTTCGATTAATTTTTACTAATTTTTATTGCGGTTACTTATTTACTTCAATACTACTTACTTACCTTAGTAGATTTCTATTTCCGTTTAGACAGTACACAACAATAGCAAGTAACGAAAGCAACGTTGCTGTTAAGTATTTAAGCGGAAAGTTGAGCAAGCATTTTGTTTTTAAGATAACTGCTGACGGCAAAGTTGACGATGGCGACAAAATTTACTGCGTTCACTGCAATA
>JABJVR010020740.1:0-38978 GCA_025773905.1 Chitala chitala
ATCAACCTAACCTGCATGTCTTTGGACTGTGGGAGGAAACCGGAGCACCCGGAGAAAACCAACCAAGCACAGGGAGATGCTATGTTCATTTGTTTAGCTAAGCTGAAAGCAGGTCCAAGAACCCAAAGGAAATCAGATGCAGAATGAATCATAATGAAGCTGTTTCTAAATTTCTCAGCAAGCATGAGAGCACTGGTAAGTCAGGATGATCTTCTCACCTGGAGACAGTTTGGAAAGCCTGGACACCATTCAGAAATACATCCAACCCTTAGCTTTATCCCCTTAAAGCTAAACAGGTTCATTTGAAACTAGATACGTCTTGGTTATTCTGTGTATTTGACAGCCAGACAAACATGCTTTGAGAAGCATTTAGAAGATAATGTTACTGAATAACATGTCCATAGAGAGGCTTTGCTTTCAGACATCTGGCTAGGGCCTATGTCACGATTTTTATTAAAACACAAGGTAAAACTGGCATTAAAGCGCATGTAATCAACGGTCATGTTTAAAAGCATGCTTTTGCTAAACAAGAACATATGGGAACATCTCACTGACCTGAGAGCTGCTCTAAAGTTCAGCAGGTATTGCTTTGTCAGCTACATTTTCCAGTGCAGTAACAGAGGACTGATTGGTCTGAGATCTCTGGAATGTGCAGGTGTCGAAAGACACAATGCTGAAGGGTTTTCATTTCCTGTTAGATCACTTCCTTAAACAGGATTTTGACATCTCATGCAGCCAACTTTGAGTTCCCTCATACTTAAGTTTAAATGGATGGAAGTGTTAAAGAAATACATTTCTTTGAGATCTTATGGGAGATGTTAATGGGTTTAGGCAGATTTTGGTTTGTACAACCTGGTGTTTGTGCCATGAAAAAAACGTTGACTCCACTATAAAGGTGTAAGCTACTAAAAACTTCTAAGTTTCTGTGCTGTACCATGTCTTCTCTCCTGTTCTGCCATGCACCCGTAATCTCTACCTACAACTGAAATTTATTCTGAGAGTATTCTTGGTCAGAAGATTTATATTTTGGTGTGAAAATTGTCTTAACTGATCTTGACTGAGCGTCCTCCCTTATCTTTGCTAAAGAATCCAGTAATAAAATCATATTGCTTCCACCTGCTACCAATAACATTTCTAAGTCCATTACATCAGTGGACTAATTTAAAGAAGTGTAAACTAGTAAGGTAACTCATAAATAACGAGTGAATTTAAATGTGTGTAATACAAAGGGTGGAAAAAAAATTTAATTGACATTAAAAGAGCAATTACTTTATGGTATGTGCACAGAGTTTAAACACAAAGGGGTAGCTGTACAAGTGCCAGGGGGCAGAAGATTACTTGCCGTCTTGTCTAAGTTCTCAAATATCTCCCTGGCCTCCTCCCAGCTGCACCTCTCTTCGACACACTCCCGCTCCAAGTTTCCCTTACGAAACTCCTCAAACGGGCTGTTGGCCCGTCGCTTCCGGGTCAGCACCTGATGAGCATCCTGGTTCTGGAGGAAGACTGGGGACCGCAGGAAGCAACGGTCAGCTTCTCCACAAGAGCTTTCACTTGGTCACACCCAGCTAGGTTCACAAGGGTCTTAAAATCAGCATAAGAACTTCTTGAAGGACATATAACAAATATGTATAGTAAAGCGGGTGGCGGCTCAATGGGTAGAAGATCAGGATGGCATGTGGAAGTTTGTTTTGAATCCCACCCCAGCCATCAAGTGCATCCCAGAACAAGACACTCAGCGCTAGTTCCTCGGGTGCCAAAGAATGGCTGCCCACTGCTCCCCCAGGAGATGGGTTAAATGCAGAGAACAAATTTCGTTGTAACACGTTTGTGTTGTAGCATGTATACATAATCAATGATAATAAAAAAGCTTCCAATATGCTACATTTTGGTCTTCAAGAGAAAATTAAGGTGCTTTGGAATGGTTCAATGTCCAACTGTGTTTCGTACAGAGTTACTGCAAGCCTACCGCTATGCAACAAGTAACCCAGTGATAGTACATTTTAACGTCACAAGTCAACATCAGAATTTACCATCATTCAGTTTGTTCATCTTTTCTATTTCAGGTACCTGAGAGGAAGACAGCTGAGGTACTTAAATATGCAGATACAAAAAAGGTTTAGTAACAAGTCAGAGGTTTTACTGTATTCTTGAAGACCATGCTTAACTGGACTTCTGTCAGTAAAATATCTAACAGCAGAAACAGATACAGATTGAGAAAGATGATTGGGTAAGTACATTTAAGACATATTTAATCTTTGTCCTTTCAAACTATTAACATCATTACACAGCAGTATTACATACCCTCAGCTCCTGCGCAGGTCAACAACAACAAGAAACAGGCCTGTGTGAAACAAGGCATGGCAGCTTCAATCTGAATATTGTGCTCTCCACTACGGAACAGCAGGACAGGGAGCAAACAGGAAAGGTCACTGACCTACACCGCAGACAGAGACCAAAAAACAGGAGGGGAGAAATAGAGGAGAAACAGGGATTGGGCAACAGAAAGTTACCATGGGAGGGACAGAGGAAAATGGAGAGTGGAACCCAGTCTGACACTTTGTTACAATAGGCAGATGAGGAAGTCAGTTAAAACCCTCAACATATCCACCAATGAGAGTGCTCCAGTCCAAGTCAGAGGCCACTGAGTTGCAGGGGAGCTGTGTAAATACCGTGCATTCCCCGTGACTTGCTTTAAACCAACTTTCAGGCTGCAATATCTGGTCCGTGAATGTGCGTGAATGAGCATTCGGCCTACGGCTGCAGTTACCCTCTATGTTCAGCAAACAAAGGTGGCGAGAGTAAGCTTGACTTAACTGACCCTAAGCACAGCCAAACATGCACAGGAAGTGCATAACTGTGTAAGAAAATTAAAATCTCACCCAACCATGCACACAAGACACTAATTCACAACGACACAGTTATGTGGTTTTGAAAAATTTTATTTTTGGGATTATGCAGTTTCAAATGTGAGGGCTTTGAGACATCAAAAGCCAAGATCAATGGTGTAGTTTAAGTGTGATGGGAATGTTCCACTGTTCTTCTGCTCCTGAAGAGCAGGGAGAAGACTTGGGTCAGGTTGTGGATGTTGCTCTGTCAGTGTCAGGTTAGAATTCATGTGCTCCTGTAGCCAGTCCAGGAAGTTGGACACCTTGGTGTATATCTTGAAGTATCCCTGGTAGCTACAGGGCCTGCTAAGTCCCACCAGCCCGGTGAGGAAGGCTGTTTCCCCATACCACGTGACCAGGGGGCCACCGTCATCCCCCCAGCAACCACTCAAGCTGCTGCCCTCAAGATACCCGGCGCACAGCATGTTTGCAGTGAGGTTGAGCCCACTCTTCAGAGCACACTGAGAAGGTGACAGGAGAGGCACTGCCAACACGTACAGCACTGGTGAGGCGGGGCCAAACAGCGGCATGCCCCCCCTGGCATGAATAGGTGTAACTTGGCTCCCCCAGCCACTGATGGCAGAGAAGCGCACTGATGCCAGCTCAGTCTCTGCAAAGTCCTTCTGCGGCAGGCACACGGGCACGGCGAAAGAGGAGAGCACTATGGGATGCTGCAGACGCAGTAGGGCGATGTTGCTGTCACTCGACTCTGGGCTGTAACGTTCGTGAACAATCGCCTGGGTGACAGGGATCCTCTGCTCTGTGCCTTCCTCCACACTCAAGTCATGTTCCCCTGTGAACAAAAGTGCATTTTGGCCGCTGCTCTCAGAACAGTACAGAACAAATCCTATGCAGAGCTGCGCGCTGTACCTGCAACCACGCTTAAGTCTTCGACTGCGGTGCTGGTCACGCAGTGGGCTGCAGTGACGACCCATTCGGGGTGAACTATGACTCCGCTGCAGGAACTCTGACCACTAAGCTGCAACAAAACCTGAAACCCAGTCCAAACCACAGACACTGAACATGGATCCCAGAAGCACCGATGGGTGGGAACATCGGAATGAGCTGAAACATCACACGTTTGACGATGTGCAATTTATGATGGGCTGTAACAAGTACTAGCAAATAGATTTGGGGGAGGGGGAGGACTGGTGTACCTGCCAAGGACAGTGGCCTTTGGGACAATGCTGCCTAACCCTCCTTCTTTCTCCTGATTGGTTAACCAGGACATTTTGACCTTCCAAAAGAGGTATCTTACCACAGGGAAAAGGCCCTGTGACAAAAACAGAAAACAGAACCTGATAGTCTAAGAGCACACAGAATCACAGAGGACAGTGGGTGTGACAGATACATTTACACGCCTTCATCCAAATCAACCCGACATGTTATTGGAGGAAACAAGTACAGTACCTTCATTAAGCACAATATTAAAACCCCTCCTAAGACTAAACCCAACAACCTTCAGGTTACAACTACTCTTTTTTAAACATTACACTGCCTGCTGCCTTTAACGGTTCTTCATGTCTCATTATCGATCTGTTAGCTGACAATTCTGTCCCGCAACAAATCTCTGCATACCGTAAAACTCTCAAAACAACCTTTTCTGCAAGTCCCCACCATTCGAGCAGAGATGTCACACCTTTGGCGATACACTTCTTCCCATCCTGCCCAAGGACGTAGCCCTCAGCACACTCGCACTGGGCATCTGAGCTGTTGCAGAAGTGCTCACAGCCCCCGTTCAGGTACAGGCACTTCAGAACATCCTCCATCCCTGCCGTGACAAGTGAACGACCAAATGAGAACCATCCATCATATCAAACATACTCCTGCCGCTAACCTTCCCTCCAATGGCAGTCACTCTTCACTTCCTGTTTATGTAAATTTCCTTGTATCAAAATATAATATATTCATCAACTTGCATCATGACCCACTTAGCTTTTTTTTATATCGGAGACAACCTGTTTACCTGGCACGCACAGCACAGGGGATTCAGGGGCAATTGCCTTTTACATTTTGTTGAATGTAAACATACATGCTTTAAAAAATATAAAATAATTTGCGACGTCACTTCTTTAATGGCATGTGCATTATGACTAGCTTTTCAGTTCAATGCATGCACTGTTGACAGAAACCCCCATTTCAACAGTCTGTACTTCAGAGAAAATATTTCACTGAGAGATTATGGGATGATGTTGTCACTTTGTCATAACTGTACCATTTTGACAGTATTTTCCCTCAAATCCATCCGGACACAGGCACTGATAGATCTTGTCAGTAACAACACATCTTCCATCGTTTAAACATGGGTTAGGCTGACATGGATTACTGCCTGAGAAATATAATAAACCACATGTAATTTTACATGATATATATCCAGTATATCCTGCATTGTCTGTCATATTCTTTTGTAATTTATTTAATAAATGTACAAATGTACAAACAAGAAACTTTCAAAGAAGGGGTAAAAACAGCTCGTACATTTTTATCAAATAATATAAGGGCATCAAAATTTACAACATGGGAAAAAACTTTATGTTTAATAAACAAAGTCAAATAGTGTCATTTGTATTCTGGTTTGTTACGCTAATGTAACAAACTGTTAATGTAGTTTAACATTTGTGACGTTAATGCAAAGCGTAACAAACCACTGGCGTTTAAAACGTTGCGCAGACTGTATTCGAATATCAGTAACGTAAGTGCGCGTCAGGTCAGAAAGTATGATGTGCAATAATGCAATAGCGATGGACAAAACACTTACCGATATATGTTGTCCAAAACTGATCCTGTAAAAAAAACAAATAATAATAAAATGTATATGTGTGTGTGTGTGTGTGTGTTTTACTACTGTATTTTTTTGTTTTACATTTCTTACGTAAATAAATAAAGTGTAAATGACTTATAAACAGAAATCCGCTCTTAAGCAAAACGAGCCGATGCGATCTCCATCATCATTGTACTTTCCAAGCTTTTGAACATCCTTTCTTTGGACATCTCGTTCCCCTAACATCCGTACACCCTGCGGGCCCCTAGCACGCCTTTTGGGTTCCACTATTACTCCAGACCGACGCACAGTGATATCTTGCTTTTGTCGAATACACATGAAACTGTTTTACCGTTGTGCTTTTGTCCTCGAACACCTCTCTAGCCTCCTCGTAGTCACACACTTCCTCCATACACTCCCTCTCCAGGTTGCCTTGCTTCATCTCTTCGAAGAAGCCGCTGTTTGCGCGCTTGGAGCGCTGAAGCAAACCGTGCGCGTCGCGGCTCCGCAAGAAAACTTAAGAGAGAAGCCAAATGACATTCGACTGAACTTACTGATTCATCACACACCGAGCATCGTTTTATAAGTTATTTACTGTACGTTTGTGTCATGAATGACACATATTGTCCGTGAACAGGTCCACGGAAATACTGATAGGATTTTAAGCGAAATTGACAGCGCCTGGTTTCATTATAAAAACAAGTATAACGACAAACTGCGTTTCTTAATTGCGCAGACTAGCAGAAAATAAAGAAATAAAGCTAAAAGTCTCCAACTAAACCCCATTACAAAATTAGTTTAAGTGAATAAGGTTCTCATTCAACTTTACCGAGGTCTACACAGCTTGGAGATTATAGATCAGTAACATACGTACCATCTCCGTAAACCAACGACAGCAGAACAAAAACGAGAAGATTAATCTGCATAAAATAAGACATGGTTATTTACGCATGAGTATTACCATACACTTACAAGACAAATTATGCGACCAAGAAAAAAAATATATATGCAGTTGTAAATCAGGGTCATGCAATGGCAAAAAAAAGTCCAAGAAATTGTGCAATCTGAGAGTGACCTCTGTCCTTTTTTTGGTGGAATTTACATTTGAGTATTTGACCCTGATATGATTGCCTACCTTCTGAATACTTTTTTGAATACTGTTGTTCTGTCAACAGACCTGGCTGACATTTAATTGTTTATTTTCCAAATAAAACACTTGCATCATGATTTTTCAATATCGTTTGTTGTTCTTTCAACAGGCATGTCCAGACTTTTTTTTCTTGCAGATGACCTTCTTTACTGTGTTTTTGTTACAGTTGCTGTTAATGCTATCTTGCACCCCTGTTACACATTAAGTATCAAACTAACTTCTGTTACATGAAGAGCTTCAAGCATCGCTCAAGATACACTTATGGTGTAAGTACAATTGAAGTAAAACGTATTGTTATTTACATTTAGTGTTATTTATTTCTGCAGAACGACAAAGGCCTTTACGAAGTTCAAACGCTTAGTATAATTTGACCATAAAGAATGCTGTACACCCACTATGTAACAGCCAGATGGAGAACTGGTACCTTTATACATTTACTTTTACAGACACAAAATGTTAAACAGTGCTATGGAATGACCTTCGTAAACTGAACATTCAAAGTCACAGTAAGCATAAATACACCAGATTAACAACTATGTTTATCACGTAGTAATGTAAGATCTAAATTGGATCAAATTCACATTTTAAGCCATATGTGTCATATAGTGAAGGACAATCTGAGTTTTGCCTTTTTAAGTAACGGTAAGGTTAACTGTATGCATGGATATCACACTGGGAATTACAGTCTTGTTGGATGGTGCTGTGTGCTTGTGGATCCAGTCCAGGTAGTTAGACACTCGTGTGTATATCCCATAATTCCCTGGCCTAGCACAGCCCTTGCCCCAGCTGACAACACCCAGCAGGAACCAGGTTTCACCATAGGGTGTTGCCAGGGGCCCTCCGCTGTCACCCTTGCAAGAGTCCTGCTTTCCCTCGATGTAGCCAGCACAAAACATGTTGCTGGTGATGCGAATGCCGCTGTTCTCCACGCAATCCTGCGTGCGGATGCGTGGCACCAGCAGCCGGCGCAGAACCCGAGAAACGGGTCCGTCCTCGCTGCGCCTGCCCCACCCGCTCACGGTGTGCAGGTGGATGGCCCAGAGCTCCCGCTCGGCCATCTCACGCTGCGGGAGGCAGATGGGTACGGCAAACTTCGAGTAGATGATGGGGTCTTTCAGCCGCAGCAAGGCAATGTCGTTGTCCGACGTCTTCGTCACGTACCTCTCGTGCATTATCACCTGCGCCACCTGGACAGTCTGCTCGGTGCCCTCGATCCTGTCAACATCATGCTCTCCTGTACATAGAACATCTTGTAACCAAGGTTACCCCACCAAAGTGCCGGCAGTCGGAAAAACCAGGGGTCCCACCCTTGCCGGTCTGAAGATACACAAATACTGTACAACGACCAGCAAAGCACAACTGTTACTTCACTAACTCAACAGGCACACTGCAGGCTAATGCAGATTACATTTAAACTCAGTTCCAAACTGTTTGAAAATGATTCTGAAGTACAGATCAAACTGGCAGAAATATTAATTGTTACTTGCACATTTGATAAGCTTTGAGCAATTCCACATTCTAGCCTGTAATGGGCAGCATACATTTCTAAGCATGTTCCAGTCATGCTTTGTAGACATTCACAGCATACCTACAACCACTTTAAGATGTTTGGCTTCTATCTTCTCCAGGCAGTGGGTGGCTGTGAGGATCCAAGTAGGTTTGTAGATCACGCCGCCACAGAAGCCCTTGCCATCGTACACTAGCAGAACCTAAAGGCCAGGTTGTTACATCTTCTTTGCTTAGCCAAAATTGAGTAGAACGGTTGCATGCACTTTACATGGTATTCCCATGTTGTCCCTTGGTTTGTTGGAGTGTTCACTAGGCACAGTCTCCATTGTCACCATTTAATCAATAATGTGCATTTTAGATTAACTCATAGAGTGTAAGCTGCCCTAGTGTGTGTGTGTGTGTGTGTGTGTGTGTGTGTGTGTGTGAGTGTGTGTGTTGTGTTTATTGAAAATGCATGGATATTTAAACATGCAATGTATGTAATAATTTAACTCCCTGTACCTGCCAAGGACAGTGACCCTTAGGGCACTCCGTTCCTCCAACAATTCTGGCACGAGGATCCACTGGATGGTCCCTTTTAACTGTGTTTTGATCCTGAAGCAGCGGGATCTTCCCACAGGAGAACTCCTCTGTGAAAAGAAAACCCGCACGTTCTGCACTCGAGGGGAAAAAGTCTGACTGACAGTTAACAGTTACACACAAGCCAGTGCTACAAGCACTTGTTGTTATGGTACTGTACAGTTTATACATGGTGACTACATGCCTGGGCCATAATCAACACACTAGTCAATACTGTTATTATAAAACTTTATTGGACTTCCCACCCCAAAATCAACTGAAGCTGCAGCAATACTAATACCATATTCTCCCCATCTGTGATTTTGACATTTTGGAGTGGATGAGTTTGTATCAATTTTTTTCTTGTTACTTATAAGTATTGCCTCCATGAGCTCTAGATATGTTGATCTTGTTTCAAACATCTGACAGTTTTCATTCCAGCCACTCCTTATCCGAATTAGTCTTGACTGAACTGACCTCAGTCCACAAGGTACTGTAACTAAATAAGATGATAAATAAATTGTTTTGTGTTAATAATCCAGGACTTGGTATTAATGTTTTAAGCACTTTGTATGTACGGCGTAGACATACAAATAATTTTATATTTAGGTGAGACAATTCAATATGTAATCATTAGGACACATGTTAAACCTGCATAGCAGAACACAAGGTGAGGTGGATGCTCCTGACCTCATTACCTTGTGAGCTGCAGTGCTGTCCGTCTGCATTTAGGGTGTAGCCATCTGCACAAGAGCAGTAACGATTTCCTTTCCTCTCGGTGCAGAAATGCTCACACCCACCATTCAGGTGCAGGCAGGTGTCAGGTGTGTCCTTGAACACTGCACAGAGCAAGAGGATAAGGGAGAGAAGCCACTCAGCATTGCAGCACAATGTCAGCTCTCATTTCCCATTTCAGTTTGCTTGCGCAGGCCTACATCAGGTTAACATAACTGTCAGCTTAAGTCACTGATTATAAAATAAAAATGTCTTCCACGGACACTTAAAAAATTGCAGTTACAGTAGTCTTTTTCTGCTGCTGTACAACAACCAGAGACAGTCTAACAAGAATGACATGATATTACCAAGTTCACAGTTTCTCCCACTGAATCCTGGGAGACAGATGCACGTGTAGGATGATTGTGATTGGCTGACGCATGTTGCATTGTTCTCACAAGGACTAGAATGGCACTGGTCCTCCACTGTAAATATATGATGGATTATGGTAACTCAATACATCACTGATGGAGTTCAAACAATGATCACCTTAATATGCTAATTATTCAGATTTGATTTGTATAAAAAGACAGGTCAGTGGACACAGACTTGATGGCTCACCATTGTAAATCTTCCAGAACTCATCCTGTGAAGAACAAAAATGACAGCTTAATGGAAAGGCACCTACAATCAAATCCTTTGTTGAAAATAAACATAAAACCATTAAAAAATTTTACACATTAGAAATACATTTTTAAGCATATTTTTAATAAATTACTAGTAATTCCTTAAAGATCCATGGTCCACATGCTAGAAATGCTAAACACTTGACAGTCACTGAACATTTTTTAAAAATAATAAATTTAAAACACAGTCAAAAGTAAATTATTTTTTCAGCTGTCTAAGATTATTTTAGACAGTTTGTGGTGTGAAGTGGAGGAGTTCTACCCAGGGCTCTGCTGTTGGTATACCTACATTTGTCATTCTAGGACTTTAATACCTTTAAGTATGATCTGAGATTGAACATGCATTCCTAACAACCATAACATCCATAATCCAAGCACTAAAACACTTGCCTTTATAGTTACTCTATCTGTGTTGCATAGACACCTGAAGCTGTGCTTGTGATGGCGGTGTATAAGCATTTGTACTTTGAGTCCCAAAATGTAAGGCAAAGTAAACACGTCTCCTAAGTGGTTCCTGATTGATGAACTTGCAGGGGCTTCACCGCAGATCTTACCGTGGCCTGTTTATGCTCAAACACCTCTCTTGCTTCCTCGTATGAACATTTCTCCTCCAGACACTCCCGCTCCAGGTTGCCCACTTTCAGCTCCTCAAACCATCCTGAGTTGGCCCTCTTGAATCTGTCCAGCACACGGTGGGCCTCATTTCGCCCAAGGAACACTACCAGAAGACGGCAGAAGGCCTTGAGTCTCAGCAACATCAAATAGCCACACTCTGCATAAGCAGCAAGTTCAGGTTGGTGCCCTTCTGCATTCTCTGGCAGCAGGGATTGGGAAATTGCCTCTTCTAATGTTCTACCAACCAAAAACTTGCGGAGTTTTCAACTCTTGTTTTAGAAGGATATGCCACTCAGCTAATCCATTAAGGTACCCCATTAAAGTGCTGCACAGCAGCCTGTGTTCTAATGTACTTTCATTTCACTGGCACAAGGTTAACCTCTTGTAAACATGCACAACATATTTCTGCAGAGAGAAAGCTACGAAATGGTAATGAAAGCCCTTCAGAATGTTATTGTTAAAGTCATTGATGCTATAGACACGTCAGCCTCATGTACACAAACACGCCACGCTCTTGCTCCTTCACCCCACCTGAGCTCTGAGCGTCCAGTTGAGTAAGAGCCGTTACCTGAGGCGGGATGAGAAGCGGAGAGGGTGAGGGAGAGACAGAGCACGCGTAGCCACATGGTGAGTACTGCTGGAGTGCTCACCGCTCTCTGTGGTCTCTCCTCTGGAGTCCAAAGTGCGGTCACGATGTCATCCCCTGTCAGGGACCCTCCCCCAACCCCAGGGCCACATGACCACAAACACCCACCAAGGAACCATCGTCACATGATCTTACACTACTCAGACAAAACATATATAAAAAACATAAATATTTTATTGGAGACAGTATTCACAGTATGTATTGTCCAGGAATTTGATAGTCTCAGATAATTCAGCTGCAGACTATCAGAGTATTTATAAACATAATTTTTTACCTTCAACACAAGATGTCAGTGTATGCACATTTTGAGATATGAATGACTGCGAGGAATACACACTTGTTTTGCATATCAATTTTTGCTTTTCAGGTGGAATAGAGAAGAAGGCCTCAGGTGTTGGTTCTCTCAGTTGCAGCACACTCTTGCGGAGCAGAATACTCAGTCAGGCAGTCATCTTCTATACTGCTTCATCCAGTTAAAGATCACAGAGAAACCTAGAGCCCATCCCAGAACACATAGGGCACCAACCCACCACAGGGCACACACACTATGGGCAATTTGGACACATCAATGAACCTAACCTACATGTCTTTGGAAGGAAACCAGAGAATCTGGAGAAAATCCACCAAGCACAAGGAGAACATGCAAACTCCACACACACACAGACCCAAGGCAGGAATTGAACCGGAGGCACAAGGCAACAGTGCTAACCACTACGCCACCAAGCGGAATAGTACTCCTGAAATTTATTTACTGAAGACAAGTGACCTGGCTTTGCATGACCTGTAGGGGAATGTGAAGTGGAAAAGGGAATACCAAGCAACTGAAACTGTAAGTAGTGCCACCAACGTTGAGCTAGACACCAGATGGTGTTATAGAGGTAAGGATGAACTACTGTGAGATGCTGGTGGTTTTGTGCCATCTTAAGTGAACAGGACACTACGGTTCTGTCACACACACCTGGGTGATTAAAAATAACACTTCAAAAGGCAGCAGTCAGTTTATTTATGTTGTCCTCCATCAGCCGCACACACATACAAATATCAAACAATTTATTTGTGTTAAGGAAGTGGATGACAATTAATATGTACAATTCATACACAATCTTTCTGTTGGCCCAAGTAGAATCAAGCAACAAAAAGACAACAAAGTAAAAGGAACAGCTGAACAACTCCATTGTGTCTGAATCTGCATGAACAGGCCTGTCATGGAACTTCACAAGAGAATGTTAAGTATGTAAAGTAACACAAGGAAGGGTTTTTCACTTTTATGATGGCACAAGTCAGTGGGTTTACCCTGGTCCTACGGATTTGTTAAAACATTAATTACACCTAAAACATGAATTAAAGACATTTTAATTCCTACAAAACTCAAGTTACATATTAACACATGTTTTCTGCTGTCTTTAAGGAACAGCAAGTGTTGGGTGTACACGACATTTCTGAGACCTTAGATGGTAACCATGACTACAGACCTACCCAGAGGTCACGGTGCTGTTGATCCAGTGTAGGTAGTTAGCAACACGAGTATAGATGCCATAAAACCCAGACTTGGCACATCCCTTACCCCAGCTTACAATGCCACTCAGGAACCAGGTATCCTTGTAGCGGGTGACCAGTGGCCCCCCACTGTCCCCTTGGCAGGAGTCCTGATGCCCGTGCAGGAAGCCAGCACACAGCATGTTGGGTGTGAGCACAAGGTTGGTCTGAGCCCTGCAGTCCTGCAGAGACACTCGCGGAACCTGCAGCCTCTGCAGGACATTCGACTCTGGGCCAAACTGGGACAGCTTCCCCCAGCCACTCACAATGGAGGAGCGGATCGCTGCCAGAGTGACCCTCGTGAACTCGCCTTTCTCAGGGGGGAGACATATGGGCAGGACGTATGGACCGAGCTCCATGGGCTCGGACAGCCGCAGGAGAGCCAGGTCACTGTCCGACGAGGAGTAGTTGTACCGTGGGTGGACTATAACTTCCGCCACACGTCTCACCTGCTCAGTGCCTTCCTGCACAAGACGGTTGTGTTCACCTGGGAAGGCATGGGACGTGAATCAGTGGGGTGGTTCACCGAGAAAGAAGAAAAGGCAGCTTTCCTCCGAGACAATTTTGGGGGGTTCAGACCTCAGAACGTGGAATCCAGATGGGCACCTACCCAGAGTGACCTGCAGCAGGGAAGGATGAACATGCAACACGCAGTGGGCAGCTGTGAGGACCCACGTGACGTCCAGGATGATACCACCACAAATATACTTTCCGTTCTTTTCCAGCAGTGCCTAGGGGGAGGGAAATGCCAAGGGAAATCACATGAAACCAGGCTCAGGGATAATAAAACACTCTGATACCAGTGGACAACAGCCAGACCAGCAGATCTGATGCCAGATCTGGCTTGCACCAATCAGCAGGTAGAAGCTCAACAGAGTTGGTGAGGTGCTTTGTGTGGGTTTTCATGAGCATAGCCGATAACATGGCATGCAATAACACAAAGTAATCTGGGCTTTCCTGGGGTGTGACTTGGACAACATATACTGAGGTTTGTACATGATGTTACAATAGCTGGGGCTCCAGGTGTGTGAAATAAAGGTTAAGTCTTTGTAATCAGCAAGCAGCCTCAGTGTGAACCCACCTGCCATGGGCACTCGCCCTTGGGACATACAGTGCCTCTCACAATCCTGGGATTGAAGGCAGGGTTAGACTGCAGCCTCCCACAGGGGAAGGAAACTAGGGGAGAAAGACCTAGTGGGTTAGATGAGCAGGGCATAGGTGGTTAAGATGGAGGCAGCAAGTTATATGAGCTTGTTTTGTGAAACACACGACCCCAGCCCCCGAGTCAGCAGGAACCCTGGATGCATCCAGCACTTCTGTGTTGAATCCAAACCTTGTGGCACACAGCTGGTGTTGTCACTGCCCAGGGCGTATCCCGGAGCACAGAAGCAATGAGCTGGCGAACCAGGGGACTCGGCGCAAAAGTGCTCACAATTGCCATTCTTGTACAGGCAGCCAAAGGATGTCCTCTCGGCTGTGACAAGAGAAAAGCCAGTTTACTACACTCTGTACTGTCTTGGTTGCTGAAAAAAATGCCTAAAACTACAATACTGAAAATATTGAATGAAAGGGCAGTTCACTGACCTCTGAGATAGACCACAGATGAATTTAGTCTACATCGGGGTGAACCACAGTGGGGTTTAACAGGTTTATTTCTGTTAATTACACAGTGCTAGGGATAACAGACTAATGAAGAGATTGAAATAACCTTATTTGGCTTTCTATGGCTTCATAAAGTGGTAAATCAAGGATTGAAATTCTCATATTGTCATAGATGGTTTGATAGGTAGTTGCTGGAGAAGGCAAGGCAAGTTCTAATTCCACTCTAACATAAAACTCATTTGTTTTTGCAAGCGGAGTACCCCCCATCCCATCTGACTTTTTTACAGCACTTACCTTGATGACAGTTTCGACCCTCAAACCCACGGGGACAGATACAGATGTAGGACTTAACCTGGTCTACACAGGTAGCCCCATTCTGACAAGGGCTAGATTTGCATGCATCCTCCTCTGAAATACAATAAATAGGTGAGAACACAGGAACAACACAACACAGGGAAGTACCAGTCACATGGTCCTACTGACTTACAAATGTTTTTCTCTGTATATTTATAGCTGTACAAAAATATCTGTAGAAAATAAAAACAAAATTTAAAATAATTACAGCTGAAATGGTGATGGAGTAATAACTAATATTCATACAGCAACTTTGTGCAACTGGGTCGCATAATTACATTACACCTGCGTACACATACCTGCATAATGCTTCCAGAATTGATCCTATAAAACAGAAAACTTATGAGAACCCATAACCACATGATATATAAGGATGATTATTATGATCAATGGTAATTGTAGAGCAAAGCAATTTATAGCTCTGGAAGGTTTTCAATACAACTAAACATACAAACATGGCAGCAGTCAAGGATCTTCCAACCATGTAACTTTAACCCTTACTTATGACACAAGTCACTCCGCCTAGTGTTCTGGCTGCTAATTAACATAAATTAGACACAACAACAATCATTAATATTTTCCATTATACCCTTTCACCATTAAAGTAATGTTTAAAAACGTCACATGTTCCTCCTCAATATTAACATCATCGTCTCCAAGTACAGTTATACACCATCAATATCAGACTGTTCTCTTCCCTTGAAAATGATGCAGTAATTAGCCAAAATTAACCCTTTTCCACTTGAAAGGGAGATTTGTCTCTATGAAACATAACACTCCCTTCTCACCAGGTTCTCAGGAACTGTGAAAATCTCGCGGGCCTCCTCGTATGAGCACACCTCCTCCAAACACTCTCTCTCTAGATCTCCCAGCTTCAGCTCCTCAAGGAACAGGTTGGCCCGTTTGGACCTCTGTAGGAGCACCTGGCTCGCTTCAGGTCGATCCAGGAACACTGCAATTACGTGTCAGTGTCGTCATGGCACAGAAGATGTGTGACAAAAAAAGTATAATATAGCAAAAAAAGCAGAGTGAGAGGGTCAGTAAAAAGAGGATACCTACTGAATACCACACTCACCTATAGGAATTCCACAGCTCACCTGAATATAGAGGAATTTTAGGAGAAGGTGGGAGATCTTGACTCTCTGAATGCTAAACTCCATTTTACAGTTCATTCAGGTGTCCTTGAGAACAAAGTTCAAACACAGACTAATCTGTTTCCCGCAGTGAAACACAAACAGATCCTGTTGTTCAGTGGGCGGTGGGCTTGCTGCACTGGTTGTTGTGAAATACTGCACTGGCATGGAATACGTTACTTTTCTCCTGGTTCAGGCTCATTGACTGATTCACCAACTGCAGCCACCATTTCCAAAACATAAGCTGTAACAAATTACAGGAGATCTCCTGGACAATCCCCATGCAATACTTAGAAATAGCACTTTGAGATTTGGTTCAAATGTAAAGTGTATTATAAATAAAATGTATTATTATTATTATTATTAAATACCATATACCAGTATTTCAACTGCAAATGTTACATGGCATACATGTAATTCAATAAACACACATTTGATTTGCATGCCTTAAATGGAAATGCAACATAGAGGCTGTCTACAGGAAGGGACAGAGCAGACGCTACTTCCTGGGGAAGCTGACATCCTTCAACGTGTACATCAAGATGTTACAGATCTTTTATCAGTCTGTTGTTGCCAGTGCAAATTTCTTTGCTGCTATCTGCTGGGGCAGCAGCATCAGAGACAGTGACACCAGTGAACTGAATAAACTGATCAAGAAGGCTGGCTCTGTGCTGGAGACTTTTCTGCAGCTGGTTGTGGAGAGGAGGATGCTGCACAAACTGTTGAACATAATGGAGAACACCTCAAACACAGAGCAATTATTTTAAAAGGTTAGACAGAGCTATTTTAGTGGACAGTTGAAATTTGGTGGAATACCAGACCCGGTCCAGTGTCTTTCTCCATCTGACAGACTTAATTACGTTAAGTTCTTGTACAGACACCTACTCCCACAACTGTCACATTCCTCACTATCCACTCTCTTGTTGTGATTTGTACTGTATTTAATTCTAGTACTTTTTAGTGTCTTCATTTATTCTGTTCTCCTTAGTCTTAATCAAATATTTCATATCAGACTGGGTAATTCCTCAAATACTGTTGTTATTGTGTTCTTAATTTTAAGATTTGCTTTCAGTGTATTTAAAAAGCTTGGTTTTTCATGCCAAGATCTTATTTTTTTTACAGCTCTCAGTCAGACTGCAGAAGAATTGAAAACACGCAACATTAACGTTGTAAGTTGTGAAACAGTAAGAGTGATGTTCTGGTTCTGAGGGAGACACACTTAGGCAGAAAGAAAACACTGTAGAAACAACAAAAGCCAAGTAAATTAATCTATCACAGATTTGTTCCTTATCTGATTATACTCCACAGGCGTGTGTGTGTGTCCATCACGCCTCAAGTAAAGCATTTTATTACGGATACCAGCACAGTTCTCTTACATGGGCACCCCTATCCCAACACGTTTATCAGAGGCATTGACGTGCCTAAACAACGTCATCAGGCTCCTCTCGGTTCCAATTCTACTAAAATACAGTAGGTGGCGGCGTTCATTTTTAAGTTCCTAGAACCAGTGTGAGCACGCACCTAAAGAAGAAGACGTATCTCGCACGTTTAAATCTTTAAGCCGCTGTTTTCCGAGTTACTGTTAGGAAAAACAATGTCGCAACGCTTTTTCGAGCGTGTTTGTTTTTGCAATTTTTTTCCCCCCCCCGTAGGCTTGTAACATCGATCTGAGTCACTAAAGCTTAAGTTGCATTACTTAGCCTTTGATATCGGAGCAGTAGCGATTGAATTGAAATGCTTCTTTTGCTTAGGGTTTTAGAATGGACGAGAAATAAATACACGTTACATTGCGGCCTGACATCAGAACGATTCACGTAAAACAACTTTAATTACTTACAAACTCTGATACTATCTAATTAGAGACGATCATGTAACAGCACTGCAGAGCAGAAACTGATTTTGATCCTTTGCAAGTGCCCATTCAACTCAAGCGCACATAGCCTGTATTTCAAAGTTATGAATACCTTAAAAATAACGTTGCTGAAGAGTATTTGAAAGGCACGAAGAAGAAGCGGTAATGGAGATAGTGTCATCCGAAGTGGGTAAGAGATTTGTTATTTATTACTCATTTTTAAGAGTATCTCGTATTGTCAGGATGAATGGGATCGTGTATTTCCTTATTTCCGTATTATATCTGTGTTTCACATCATGCATACTTTTTTTTTCTCCAATTTAAGCAAAGGCAAAAGAGTTCTGGAGAACAGTGGACATAGACCACATGTTCAATAAACTCAGCGGGTATTTAAACAAGCTGAGAGAAATGATTAAGACCGACACTGCCAGCGACAGAGGTACGGGCCAACACAAGCTGCCATGCTCGTCTCCATCTCCCGTATGCTGTGCTCATTAATATTTTTTATGACCATGTCAGTCATTGATTTAAATTCGGTTTTATGTCTTAGAGTATGTCTGGAGCATGACTATGGTACTAGAGTCTGAAATTTCACTCTGTGCTGACGGGGAGATCGACTCTATTGAAGAAGTTCTCATCGACTCCGGTGAGTAGATTACAATGAAAAATGTTATTGCGCAATGACCTACACCTGTCTGTATTATTTAACCATGTTTTCTTTTTGTTGGGGGGGGGTGTCTGATTTGCATCATAATGGCAGTAATGTTGCTTGCCTGTAGCCAGTCTTGAGAATCTAAGTCTGTGTACTTGCAGACGTAGTGTTGGCAGCTGCCACCCAAATGAACCATGAGCTGCCCAGTCTGGAGAAAGAATTGACACACGAGTGGGAAATGGACGGCCCCACACTCGGCCAGAGTTCGAGGTGCGCCTCCCTGCATTTATTGTAGTTATTCTGAACATGTGGTTGAATAGGCCCTGTGTACGTCTCTGGGCACGTGTTCACGTATTATTGGATTTCTGTGATGCAGTGTTATAAATGCTAACTGATGCATTACATCCCGTTCTTAACGTGAAACCACTTTTATCCAGTAAATAATTTCAGTGCATGTTTCCCAAAAATTCATATTAGTATGAGGTGAGATAAAAGTAGTTTGTTTGCTTGTATTGCACCAGAAGATCAGCAGTGTGATAATGATCTGTTAGCAGTGCTGCACCTGTCACACATTGGAGAAGCAAACATTTTACTAAGCTTGATTTTAGAATATTGCTCTATATGTAGAACTTTTCATTGACATGTATCTGGAGTTAACAGAACAGTGCAGTACATTGGATAAGCCCTCTTTTCACAACTTATCTTGAAGTTACTTTTTTGTATGTGTAGTCACCTTATCGAATAATTCTGGGTATTTGGTTAGCGAAACAACAGTGAACTCCCCTGTGGGACTTGAACCAGTAACCTACAGATTCCACGCCTGTGTTTTTTTTATTTATGCAGAAAACAGAAGGACCAGTCTTCCCAGTCAGATACCCACACAATTCCATTCCAGTTGTCTAGCCCAGACGCTCCCTCTAGTCCTGCAGTTCAGCAGAACACCGACAGCCCATCTGCCTGCCTGCCCGCTCTGCCTGCTGATGAGCTTCTGCTGGAGCCACTGCCTTCCCTCCAGATGTCCTTCCAGGTCCACGACTGCAGCCCTTCCTGCTTGCCCTGCCTTCCCCTATCAGCAGATGACTTCCTGGGGCAGAATCCCCTTGAGGTGCCCCTCTTATGTCAGTTCCAGCGGCTGTTCACCACACCCCTGCAGATGGAGCCAGTGCGGCAGAACATCCTGTACAAGGCTCCATGTGGGCGTGGTCTACGTGGCCCTGATGAAGTCCTGCGTTTTCTGCGCGAGACAGGAAGCGATGGCATCCTGCGGCTGGAAAACTTCAGCTTCAACTCCGACGTGGAAGTCATTCAGGCCTGTGACTCACTGTCGGTGAGCCTGTTGGAGAAGGACATCAGCAAGAAGGCAGAACTGACGTCCGTTCAGCTATGCAACGAAGTGGATGGTACGAAGCCCAAAGAGTTCCGCTACAGGAAGGACAGGTGGCCGCACGGCTGTTTCGTAGGCCCTACCCCCCTCTTCTCTGCCTACTGCGACTGCAGTGACGGCTGCACGGATGGAGATGGCTGCGCCTGTCTACAGCTTTCCCTCAGAGCCATGCAGACGGATGCTCAGTGCCACAGCCCTCGGCCGGAGCTGTACATCCACAAACGGCTTCCCCATCCGGTGCCCACGGGGTGAGCAGCGCTTGTCTCTTTACTCGTGCAGGGAAACGGTTTTCCACAAAGAAGATTGCTATAGTTTGAACAGTTTCGTTGATTTCTTGAAATATTGTCTGTCTGCTGGTTTTGTGAAATTTTTTTTTTTTTTTTTTTGTATTCCTGTATTACAGTGTGAAGGGCGCAAGCATATTGGGCTTATGACTACAAAAATTATGTGCTTTCGTTTATTACAAATATTTGAGGGTATGAATATATATCGTTACCCAAAAACTGCTCTACATTTCCTATGCTTTGCAAGCGTGGTGTTCTGTGGGATTTCTGTGCTTTCTGTCATAGGCTGTTTTTCAGGGTTTGCAGTTGAAGGACTCTGTCTCTGTGTATGTGTTAATAATATAATATGTGTTTGTACCATGCGGACAGTATCTATGAGTGTGGCCCATGGTGTGGCTGTGACCGAACCCGGTGCCAGAATCGCCTTGTGCAGGGGGGCTTGCGTGTCCGCCTGCAAGTATTCTGCACTCATGCCGGGCACTGGGGGGTGCGCTGCCTTGACGACCTGGACCAGGGCACCTTCATCTGCACTTATGCAGGTCTGTGTTTGTACGTTTGGGGGCTCCTGTGGGATACACTCTATCCACTGTCTGACCCCTGGTGTTTCTTCCTTAGGGGTGTTACTGAGGGCTGTGTCAACCTCACACGGGGCACCTCCCCTCAAGCGAAAGAAGGAGGAGCTACCATCAGATGATGAGGTAGAGGTGGTAGAGGAATGGAAGGTGCCACCTGAAGAAACGGGGGAGCTTCTGGACCCTGAAAATGCCCCAGAGCCTGTGTCTCCAACCTCTGTGATCAAAGGGCCCATGGACCGGTCACTTCTGCTCCTAGAGGAGAACCTGGACCAGGCAGCACATAAGGTCAGAATGAGAACAAAGACACTTCTGCTGGGAAAACTGGTCATGCTCATTTTTTGCATGTTCAGAAGTTTTTAAGTTGAGCAACTGCCTCACCTCCATAAAACTGGACCTCCAGACCAACGGCATGCTGCCGGCTGAATGTGTCTTGTAAGGATTTCCTTATTTTTGTTGTTACCAAGGGACACTTGCTCAGATCACTAAAGTGGGATTTGAACATTAATTGCTAATAATATTGCTATGAAATTTATTACAACGTGCATTAATCAATGAACAAACCAACAGATTAAAGAAATTAGTGTATTTCCATT
Source organism: Chitala chitala (assembly GCA_025773905.1). Taxonomy (NCBI): domain Eukaryota; kingdom Metazoa; phylum Chordata; class Actinopteri; order Osteoglossiformes; family Notopteridae; genus Chitala; species Chitala chitala. Next base: position 21,490 of record JABJVR010020740.1, read on the forward strand.
TGTTAGCAGCCTATACATATTAGGTATGGCCCTACCTTTACAGCTTGAAAATTCCTTTCACTACAGACATTTCTTGGCAGTGAAAATGAGTCTAGATCATGCTCAAAAAAGGAGCAAGCCGAGATGGTGACGGCAACCGACATGCCATGCTATATGGATGTGAGACATGGTGAGGACGAAGCAGACCAGGGCAAAGGATTGTGGGAGAAGCTGGAAGAACACCTGTACTACCTGGATGCCACGGAAGAGGGGAATGTGGCCAGGTTCTTCAGCGTAAGTGCAGTGTGAACACACTAACGCTCTAACTATCCAGCCTGATGGTTCCAGCGTGGTCGTACCACTGATGTCAAGCTGAGATGGCCTGTACCTGTATGTTGCTCACAAACGCCACTCTTGCGTGTGCTTTCAGTTGGTTTGTCGCACGAGCATACCGCACACACCTGTTGTGTTTTTCACAGCGTTTTTGCAACGAGAGAATGGGGGGGGCACACTTTTTTTGTTTATTGCCATGTACTGTGTACATTCAAGTATTTAATGAGGTACGCTTGTAGCTTTGGGTTGTAGGTTGTTTTGTTTGTTTTACAGATAATTTGTGGTAGGTGAAGAACTGAGGATGTCACCTCTCTCCTTGTGATCCTACAGCGCAGTTGCCGGCCCAATCTCTTTGTGCAGAACGTCTTCTGTGAGTCCCATGACCCTCAGTACCCTACCGTGGCCTTCTTCACCAGCAGGTTTCTCTTTTCTTGTTCTCAGTTGCCTTTAAACTTTATGGGAAATATGGCTGTATACGAGCAGGCTGAAATAGTGGTTCAGCATACTAAAACTGGTGTGAATCTTATTATATATTCCTCACTTGGATACAGATGCTTTACTTTTTCTGGTCATTTCTAAATGTGAAATGTAGAGCTGCGAGCTGTTTTCTGGTGACCTGTGGCTAAAGAGTAACCGAGGTTAAAAAAAAAAAACATTTTACAGTTAAAAAAAAAAAAAAAAAAAAAAATAAGCTGACTGTTGTTGATTTTGGTTGCAAGTTTAATTTTTTTTCATAAGATTAGATATTTTTTTAGACCTAAGCACTGTTTGTTTTTTTGTAGAATGTTCCACTTTCAGAAGACTAAAAACAAAAAAAAAAAGATGTAATTGCATTTCTGCTTAAAATGAAGTGTGCACGACTGTATGATGTACTTTTTTAATGTTAACAAAACAGCCTTAAGTCTAGAGGGCTGTGTCATTGTATCCTTTATTGTCTTCCTGTCAGCTTTTCTTCAGTTCCTCTGTCTTATTGTGATCTTTTGCAGACCGGTCAAAGCGGGAACCGAGCTGACATGGAACTTTTCACGTGAACCAGGAAGTGTTCCGGAGAAAGATGTTTAGCGTCAGTGTTCTTGTGAGAGCTGCCAGGATGCTGTCATCTGAGATGTTGCTAAACATGTGGAAGGCACTTGTGTGACATACTGGAACAGAGGGAGGAAGCAACATCCCAACCTACACAGTGCATACAGACTTTTAGAACATTTTCCTAGGAAGTTAAATAGAAAATACTAAATGTGTATATTTTATACATATTAGTGGATGGATGTGTTTTTCTTTTTGTTTAATTATTTGTAACACTTTACAATGACTTTTTGGAGGGGGAAACCTGAATTTGACTTTCATGAAGCCGTTTCAGCTTGAGAACCTAAGTGACCACAAAACGGTATAATTGCCGCTAATAATAAATTTATTTTTTTTTTAACTTTTCAGGAAATTCTGATACGATCGTCTCATTTGAAAGTTGACCAAATGCGCTTTGATGGTATTGTTTTGGAGTACTTAATAGCAAGACAAGAATGCGTGATAGTTTTTGAAATTGGAAATTGTCCTTTAAAAAAAAAAAAAAAAAACCCCGCCCATGAAGTCACGTGACCTATCGCGGAGATAAACACATGAACGGCGTCAACACAAATTATTGGGTGCTTCCAGTACTGAATGAACATGTCGACAGCAACGATTTTTCTGCTGGTTTTTATGGTTTATCCATGCTACTTGCATGGTATTCCGCCTCATGACGAGGTTGCTAGAGTCGCCAGGTTTGTCGCAAACCAGTGCGACTGGGCATCAATGGCCACCATATCGACTCACGATCCGGTTAAAGGACAGCCATTCTCCAACGTGTTTTCTGTGAGCGACGGTCCCCTCGGGTATGGCAGTGGGGTACCCTACATGTACCTCACGCACATGGAGATCTCCGTAAAGGACCTGCAGGTACCAGCGTCATATTGGATTGTTCAGTTGTGTGTGTGTGTGTGTGTGTTTCAGAAATGTTTATGGTATACTAAGATGAATACAGTTGCTTAGTAAAAATGTTCTACAACTCACTTAATCTTATTTGGACACATGTGGCATGGTGTGCTCTCATTGATAAGCCGCGATCTTGATAACACGGCTGAAGCAGCCTGTGCGTTACGCAGTTATGGACTACCTCTTGACCGGTGTAACATTTGGCTTTAGAATGATGAACTGCTGTTTACCATTTTATTTAATTACCCCGTTATATAAGTAGGCCATTGTATTGTCAGGAAATGTGGCTTTGTAGTAGCTGTAACTTTCCATAGAAAATTGAACAAGTTTAGATTGCTTGGTTAAGTTCGTGGTTTTCAGGTGCCGAAGCAGACCGTAGGGCTGTCATCTTTCCTTAGCCAACACTTAATTAGAAACTACACTTACTGATGGTGGATCGCCTTGTCTGTCAATGTGTAATTTATGTACTTTGATTGTAATTTCTCTTTTTGGTTTTTTTCTGCCGTATTTTCCTTTATTTTTACTTTGCCCAGAAAGGAACTGTAAAATGTAATCATGGCTCGCCCAGTAGAAAATAATGACCAATAACAAAGAGCTCTTCATCATTCATCTTGTTTCAAATCTTTTGCAATACCACATTTGATACTCCCATGTGCCTAGCTGCAATTCCTACAGGGATTGAGAATCCAACATACAGTATAATGCCTTCAATAACTGAAAGTAGAATGCAGTGCCAACCCTAAAAGCATGCTACTACAGCAGAAGAGAATAAATTTCCATTTGGTAAGCCCCAAAGTCAGGAGAAGACTTCGGGTTTTTTTTTTTTTTTTTTTTTTAAGTGGGCTAACCCTCATGTTAGGCGACGTTGTGTGGGCAGTGTGTTGAAGTTCCTGTTGGGGAAGCCGAAGTTACTGTAGACCATCCTGTCACGTGAACAGTGATTGGCTGTTTCACCTGCCAATAGGAAAATGCATCAGAACATGACAATTGTAGTCTGCACTTTTACAAAGATGATTTAAAAATGCTTCATGAGCCTGTATTACACACCCTGACAAGTTACGAAACTCGTGTGTAAATGGTGTGCGGCACACCTTTGTGGTCTCCGTGTTTCTGTCAGGTAAACCCTCAGGCCTCCCTATCCATGTCTCTGGCTCAAACCGAGTTCTGCAAGAAGCAGGGCTTCGACCCGCAGAGTCCCCTGTGCGCCCACATCATCATTTCTGGATCCGTGGTGGAGGTCAGAATACAGACGCCTCACAGAACAAAAAACCCCTCTTTTTAGTTTAGTTTTTTTTTTTTTTTTTTTTTAACTTTCAACTGTTTACACTGTGATTAAAATTACATTGCCTCTGATACATTATTTTGTATTTTGGTCAGCTTTTATTTTTATCAATAAAGGAACTATGACAGTTTTTGAGATGGCATTAATAATAATTATTATTATTGTTGTTTACCTTAAAAGAAACTTTTTAACAGTCCCTTCGATGAGTGGGGAATGACTTCATAGTACTAATTGGCATAATCTACAACAATGACTTTTAGTAGTAATTAACTCTGTGTGCATCTTAATTGTCACATACTATAGTATGAGTTGTAGGTACACAAATTATATTCTTATCCAAATTGTTCATGGTAAAATTCTTGAGAAAGTTGATTATAGTTCCTTTTTTATTGACAACAAAATAAAAGATTTGGTTTAAAAAAAAAAAAAAAAGTCTGTCACTTGGGTCCAATGTGTTTATGTAATTTGAGTTTGTTTTTAGATCACATAGATTACTTTCTGCTGCTCTGTACTTTCTGTTGCTCTGTAGGATTAATTTTTTGAGTAGCTAATGTCTTGTATGTAATTCCTCCTGTGGTCTGTATAAATCAGGCCATGGTTATAGATTAAAAGTCATGTCATACATACATCTTAAAGCTGTGTTCTGTGTGCACTGGTATTCAGGTGAACGGCACAGAAGCCGAGGTAGCGAAAAAGGCCTTGTTCAGCCGACACCCCGAGATGGCCGATTGGCCACCTGACCACGACTGGTTCTTTGCAAAGATGAACATTACCCAAGTGTGGGTCCTGGACTACTTCGGAGGTGTTAAGACTGTCACCACTGATGACTACTTCAAGGCTAAACCATACTAAAGGTACACTTGCAAGTAAAAGGTTAGGCTCATCCAAGGTGATGTAGCAGTGTTGATGGCTGATGTTATGGTTGAGAAGCTTTTTTTCTTTTTCAGTATAATTATGCATGTCCTTTCCTTATTCTGTATGAACTTAAAGTGTTATTTATAATGTGTGCTTTTAAATTCTTTTACAGGATTTCTGCGTGTTTTCCTGAGCAACGTACAAGAACTGGTTTGCGAAATGGCATGTTGGAGTAAAGGTGTTTGAGTAGGTCAGACCTTTAAAAATTCAACGCTGGTTTTATTTTAATTATGAACTGCTGTTAGAGGGAAGCCTTTATATGCCTTGTAACACGTGTGTGTGTGTGTGTGTGTGTGTGTGTGTGTGTGTGTGTGTGTGTGTGGGGGGGGGTATATTTTTATAGTATTAAAGTACCATGAATGGAAAGAATTTATTGCACTTTGTCACTTCTCTCTTTTGTACTTCTTTATTGCCTGTACCTATCCAGTGCTCTGTCTTATTTAGAGCAGGATAATTACTCTGCCCTAGAAGGTGGCCACATTTGGTAATTGGGTCTTGGAACCTTGGAATACAAAATGGCTTCACATTGGACCATCTTTTCAGACAGGTTTAAGCATCTGTAGGTTTGGGGTGTTGCCTTTTATATTCTTCTTCTTATGTATTCTACATGGTGATACCTTAATAGTTAAGGGCAAACTACAGCCACTCAGAGTACCATGTGCTGCATCCCGTAGGCTGCCGTTTCTTATTCTAACCATTAGAGTGGGCTAACGCGCAGTATTTACAATTTCCCCAAACACGCTATTTGTGTTATGTACAGAGCGTACAGCCCGCTGACGAAAGGTACCCTGTAAACTTTAAGCATTTTTGCATAATTCACAGTTGAAAAAGTTGAAGTACCATACATGAAAATAACAAAATGTCTCACACAATTCTATGAAATTAAGAGAGTCTGGATTCGGCATGGTAACATTTACAGCCGTGTTGTTTTACATCAGAACATTCCCGATGGTCATAGTCTGAGGGTTCTCCTCGCATTGCCATGCTTGGCCTGCAAAACTGATTTAAAAAATCGTGAACACAAAATATAGATGCAGCGCGGTAATGATTTCTGAATCTTAACCTTAGTTGCTGGGTTGTGAAGTTCTGAACAGTCACGTCTTGCCCTTCACACATCTGTGGTGGGGCGGGGGGAGAATAGTTAATGACTGCACGCCTTATTCTCTTTTACAAAACCTCATCACAACCAGTTTGCTGAACGACTGCCGATTGTGCTGTAGATATGTTGGTCTGACCTTGGGTGGTCTTGTTCGTTCCCTTTGTCCCCTTAGGTCATGTCCTGTTAGGCCTCTTTTACTTCTCTGCTGTTCTTTTTTCACACACATGCGTGCACCGCATACGTACACGTATGCAGACAGGCGTGGCGCTCTGCTCGTGTAACTTTCCATTTACTGTTGAATACCCGTCTGTTTTTGTGGGTAACATTTCACGCACGTGTATTTTTGTTCCTCCTGCATGGTCGGCATCAAAACATGACCAATGCTGTGGTTATAAATGGTATTAATATCAGCATGTCTGAATGTAATTGTCTTTATGGTATTATTATCTGCACACGGTCTTGCTTTCTGCAATAGAATTAGACCGTGAAATCACTGATGTTAAGGGAAAAGCAAAAATATTCGATAATGATATTACAATAGTTTTTCATTAATAAGAGAAAAACGTGATTTCAAAATGCAACTCGTTAGGGAGCTTTGGAAATGAATTAATCTACAGCTGTATGTTACAATATCTTTATACAGAAATATTTATAGAGTTTTCCGCATTTAAACATTTTGTATCTTTTTTCCGTCGGTCGAAAACTAAATGATAGTCCGTCCGTTTAGAGACGCTGTCATGTTTAACATGATTTCGCTGTTGCTATTTTATCTTGAAATTAATTTTACACATATATGTGTGTGTGTATATATATATATATGTATTCATATTCTCTGGTGCGTGTCTAGTTCTGATCGTTATGCTGAAATCAATTTTAATCAACTTAAAACAATAAAAGTAGCAGGCCTAATGCATATTTAATGAGTTCTGAGTACTTAAGTGACTGTTCCATAATCCTCTTTTATATAGTCCGTTTATCGCAATATCATTGAAAAGATCGGTATCAACTCTAACATTCACATGGAATCGACATTTCACGAGAAACATCGAGTCATGTTTTAGAGTTTGTTTAAAACGAAATACTGCATTCCTTTGATGTCTTTTCAACGTATAATAAGCAACTGCTTATTAACTTTGTTTAATCGATTTCAAGAAAAACTTAGTCACTGCAAGTTTTGGTCGAGCACTTTTCATGTGTTAAGAAGCAGTCTCTGCATGTTATAAAGGTGTGAATGTTATTCAGACAACTACTTCACAATAGTTAATACATGTACCGATGTAATAATTATGATTACCTGTACCATGCTTCGTTTATGTGAAAATGCTTACTTTTTACGAATAAATAAAGATTGTATAAGGGCTGTTGCAATTTTATAGTTTTATTGTCCATTGTACTTAGTTGATGTAGCCTGTTTTTATTAGGCAAATTTTAAAGATTATTTCGTATATTCTGTAAATACAATCCCTGTTGGTGAAATTGACGCTTGGAGTGTGTGCAGTTTTTTTTATTATTATTTAAACGTCTCAAAATCATGTACAAAACCGTTTAAAAGAATGTATTTGAATATGAAATGCAAATCGCGTTTAGGAATTTTGAACATGCAAAAAGTATGTGTAAAACTTGTCAGATATTGATCTCTTGAAAAGAAATTATAAATTATCTCTTATAAAAATTAATCAGCGCAAGTTTCTGACAACGTTCAAACTGCGAATTTAACTTTTACCTATTACCTATATACCTATTTTCGTTGCAAAGCAAAAAAAGGAAATAGGGTAAACATGCATGTGTCATACGACCAAACAAGCCTATATGCACGCTTTTGCATATACATATCCCCAAACAAAATCAGAGGATGTCGGAGAATGCACAGAAGTCACAGCAACTGCTTTGATGAACAGACGAGGCTGCCAACAGGCGGTGCTGCGCTTCCTGTCAACAAAGTTTATGAATATAGTCACCAAGAAAGCAAAGCCGTCGCTCATTACTGCTTGGCGAGTGTTGGGGAGTCGTGCGCCTTCATCGTCTTCTACCAGCTAAGGAGGTGAGAACGCGGCAGAAAAATGAATCTTCACAGGACAGGGGTCCTGTCGGTCGTCGCTTCCATCGTCTGTTCTGCTGGTAAGACCTTTATTAAGACGGTAATGACAAAGCAAGTAATTGCACAAGAACCTTACCTGTGTCCTCAGCTGAGGTTACTCCATCCGACCTTACCACAGTTAATAGCACATTGTCGAAAGCATACTCTGTAAAGCTTTTATAAGTCAGCGTTTCTTAATGTATTTGAAATAGTTGTATTGTAATATATATGTGAGCTTATAATTATACTATCACTTCTCAAGAAATATTGGGTACACCACTTTTGACTTTTTCATGCCAGCTGCTTAGTGCTGTCTTGAAGCATTGTTAAGTGTAGGAAGGAGTGTCTTACAAGATTAAATATAATTCTCTAGTCACATACGTAGCACTATTGCTCCCAAGCAGAAGCCCTTCATCGAGTTCCATTCGATGCTACCACTTTTCAAGAGAGAAACTGTCAACTGATGTATAGGAGGTCTGTAGTGACATGAGTTTAAAAGAGCAGTGAGGTTTTCCACCTTCATCTTGAGCAACGCTGTTTGCTGTTCCGGGTTTAAAGTTTTGGCTTTGTGTACCTTAAACATCATCTTCATTGGTTCTTGTGTGTTAACTCCTGTTTTACAAGGTCTCACTTTTTGCCCGCTTCCTGGATATCTTCTGCATGCTTTTGAATGGGTTATTCTTTGGGCCTGACTCAGGCCAAGGATTGGAATTTATTTACACAGGAGTCGTAATTTTATCCCTTTCATGATCCTGCATTATACTCTCCAGATTTATCATGCATGCTGCAAGCAGGGTGGCACACTTTCCACATTCTGATTTCTGCCTTGTCTTGCATAACGATTGGACGAGGTTCATGCCTGGTTTCTGCCATCATGGTAGGCAATCCCAAGATCGGAGCCCAGTTTGAGAGAAACGTCATTATGACAATAATGTATGTTTTTCCATGAAATTTACTTCGACGTAAAACCTTTCTATAAACCCAAAGGTTATCTTTGTTGAAATTTCGTAATACTGGTATTAAACGTGACTGTAATTCATGAAGTCCATTGCGTATGAGAAATTATAGTTTAAGACCAGCACAGAAGTAGATTGTAACAATCAGTTCATGAGCTACGGATGTTTTTGTAACACTGTGTCAAATTCTTCTTGCATGCCTTGGGACAACTCTGTTGTGAAAGGCACTGTATAAGAATGAACTGCATTTAATTTGATGTTGTATTTACAGTTTTACCGCAATAAGTTCAGCCTCTTTTTATTCAGGGTTAAAAAAAATTACAGTAACGAATATGTTAATGAAGCATCATTTTTCGATTAAAGCTGGCAGCTGGCCGATGTGGAGAGCTACTGAACTGTATGTGTAACAAAGAGAGTTTGTAAATATACATCAAGTCAGAAGAACTTAACTAATAGGAATGATTATAGTGATGTGTTGGGGATCCTCCAAGGGCACAGCACAGTAAACACACCTTTTTATTTCCATAACAGTATGCTTTAATCTTATTTGCCAAACTGTTATTTTCTGCTACATTTTTAGTTTACTTACATGTTCAATAAGATATATACTTTAAACAATATGAATTAAATACAATTTAGTTTAGGTCCTTAAAAAGGAACTTGGTAACAGGAAGAACAGTTATTCAGTTATTTTCAATTAGTATTACTGTAAATGAAATTAGTTCAGTTTTACTCAAAAATGCCATTATAAAATAAAATTAAAAACATTTTCTTCATTGTGCTGTTTCCATGTGATACAGAAAATGTTGGCCTTTTATATTTTTGATTAAAGTGCTACCAAGATTTTTACATGATATTGGAGGAAATGCAGCATGTCTCATTAGCATAACAGATCAGTGACACCATGTAAGTTTGTGAGTTGCTTTAGGTAATGTGATGGTGAAGCTCACAATCTGTGTAGATGGAGGCATTTGCAGTAATGCAGTACACAGTTTCTACAGCGATGTTCTGTCGTTTGGCTCAGATGGGTAGATTGGTGCTTGGTGTGTTTTAATGGCTGAAGGACATTTGATTGGCCACTGGTAACTCTAGTTCAGCTTTAGCTTCTGAAAAGGTGATTACAAGTAGAAATAATGGGGGGGGGGGGTGATTTCCGGTGTGTTTTCCCTAATTCTCAGTTGACCAGCCTAACATGCACGCTCTGTCACAGTTGAACATGTAAGCGCATTGCAGGATTACACACCACACTGCTCAAGTGTATCACAATGTCCTATAATAAAGCCATAAAATGTGAATCTATCTCAAATTTCAGTTTGTTCCTAAGTTTCATTGTATTTTTATTTGCCTTCCGTGTATATATTTACGATTGTTTAATTTTCTGTTTTTATTTTTGACAAGGGTTTGCACAGCGCTAAGGTAGCTCAACATTTTTAATAACTGAAATATCACACTGATTGTATTAGTCTTTTAAATGAAAAGTTAAGAAATTTTTGTAGAAAACGTGTTTTATTTGTATAAATGTGTGACCTGTATATGACGTATAAGAAATCCAGGCCGACAGTTTAATTTGCAACACGTTTACCGCTTATATATCTAAGAAAATTACTTTACAATACAAGAAATTGTGGAAAATGACCAGTGATTGAGTGGAGAGCAGTAATACTATTAATCAATGCTACGGACTTTTTTTTTTTTTTTTTTACTGAGGGACACTGTGCTGGAATTTTACCAGAAGTGAGATTCCAAACATACTAACACAAGCGCGCTGCTTATTCTGATTCTGTAGGCTGTAGTCTAATTGGATAATGGCAAAGTAAGAATAGCTCTTGACAAAAATTTTATTCAGTGTGATAAATAGATCTTCCTTAACGTAAAAGGACCGTATATTGACAAAATTCGCTGTGCGCAGATTATTGCATAAACTGCTCGTCCTGATACGACGTTTTGATAGTGACATCTGACGTTGCCTGAATATACGAAGTAAATTAATAACAAATTATATTTGGGTTGTTTATGCCTTTTGGTCCATGAAGCCACCCCCTTACAATCGCACACTAAAAAACTCCATCCAAATCGGAAATACGTATTTAAAAACTACAGATAACACAATGCATTAATTAAAACATTGCTTATAGGGTCATTTTGCATTGTATTTTCATTTCCAGGTTGTCTCAAAAAAAAATTTTTCATTTTGCCATTTGCACTTAATTGTGTTACATGATTTTTACCTGTATACACGCACTCTTTACATGTGAAGGATTGCATTTATTATAAAGAAACATTTTAAACAGAAAGACAGTATTTGTTATTGATAGTAAACAATACGAGGAGACGAGAACTCACACACTCGTATTGTGTGTATGCAAAGGTAACGCAACAGCATCTCCGCTATCTATCAAGACTGTGCTAAGTATTAGTTTGGGGCGGGGGTTTCGGATGAAGGTTTGTCTTTAAATAAAGTATTATTTTGAAGTGGTATTTGTTGTTTATGTTCTCTACCAACACAGTAGGTCACTTACATCTGCAGTATGAATTGGCAGTTACTAAGGATGTCTACACAACACCATCAGTTTTTATAGTGGGTGCGAGTGGCTGAGCGACATATTCACTACTAAACACCTGCTTTTTATTTGACTGACTGCATTTACGTGATATAAACATGTGTCCGTTTTTTATGTGCCATTATTAGTTTTGTTAGTTCTTCAGCTTGCTCCATGTGTTGGACATTTCTTGCACTTTGATGGAATGGAGCTTTATCATTAGCTTTAGACCCCTGTTAGCTATAAGATGGTATCGGAAACAATAAAAATTGTAATTAATTACATAGTTTTGTATAATGGCGTTCACGTCTTGTTTAATTTCGTACTGCTTAATTTTAGAAGCAAATGCTGTGCAGACAGTTTCTTGGAAAGCCGGCGGTTATTTCCGGTCATATCAATGTTTACTTCAGACAGTTAAACCTTTGTTTACATGTAAGAAGACTGTCGAATTTATTGTTAACACTACCACTATATTGCTGGTTTCGCCTTTATAACGTTCTGGTAATACATACATGGAGCGATGGTGTACTATGTGGCAACATGTTATGATTTTTTTTTTTTTTTAATAATTAAAACTATCGGACATCTTTTTAATGTTCGTGCAGTATCAATGAGTCTAGAAGTAAAATTACATTTTAGGCCCATGAGCGAACGACATGGCTGAGACTATTGGCGAGATTTAAGAGATTAAGTAGGTTGAAGAGTATGAATTTTATTTTTTGTGAAACCTGGTGGAACCTCACTGTGTTGTATCGACATAGTGGTGTTATTAACAGAGGCGGTATAGGAAATCTCGCCTCTGCAGAGAAACCAGCGGGCAGAGGCAGGACAGGAAGCCCCGTCTAAGTTGGGTAGCAAACAAAGCTTAAATTTTATTTTACTTACATAACATGTCAGTAGTTCTCACTAAATGTGCTATTTCAATTATTTAAAGAACTGATCGCAACCAAAATAGCAGAATTACACTGAAATAATGCGTCGGTGGGAAAATGGGTGGAAAATGTATCTGGTACGGCCCTGACGAGCTGTTTTTCTTCTCTGAGCGTCGGGGAATCCTCCAGTCAGCAGATCACTGTTATTGTTTCACAAGAAAGGGTCACTGCATGTGAGAGCTTTCCACCACAGTGCTGTACCAGTTTCTCTAAAGAACTGCGGAAAGCTGTGCGTTACGGCACGCTGCTTCAGACCCAGTGGCCATGTGAAGGGCAAAAATTGTGTCATCTCCATAAACATTTACAGTCAACCGCCCAGACTTTATAAAACAAGGACGCAAGTATCTGATGCTTTGAAACTGCGATGCAGTAGCTGTCAGGTTTATGAAGTTATCAATTTCTCTATTAGTCTCATTTAAAATAATTGTTAATTCGTCTTGCGTTTTTGTACAAGCACTTGTATGAAACGGTATTTATAACCTCCTGCCCTGAGTGTGCCCTGCCCTGCCCTGCGCACTATGTGTTCTAGGATGGGCTCCAGGCTTCCCCGCGACTCTTAACAGGATGAAGCGGTATAGAAGATGACTGACGTATGATCTAACGTCACAGCCTGCAAATGCTCTTCTGTAGTGATGCTGAAGCATCGGCCTGTATGAGTTAGTTTACGCGCTCTGCGTTTGGTCATCATTGGAAACCTGCTGTTCGTTTGTGGAGTACCATTAGATGTGAATTTTAGGCACCATCATATCTTTTGAGATAAGGTCTTTGTAGGTGAGGGCAATCGTTAGATATATAAAAAAAAAACGTTGTTAACCTTGATTTACGGACTTACTGACAAACTGGTCTCAGTATGGTGTGGTGTGCGCGTGTTTGAGATGTGCAGATATTTTGTTTTTCCACTTGGCGCTCGTCGAGTCATAATGGGGGAATCCTCGCATCAGCACGTCGCGTCACCCGACTTACGAGAAAGAGTTACTGGAGGGAAGACGTTCCGCTGCCTTATTCCATCACTGAAGCTAGACTGCAGCGGAATGCGGTCACGGTACATGTCCACAGAAACAGTGATTACCATGAAAAGAAAGGGGGTGTTCTATTATATTCACTCATTTGCAACACAAACATCCTTCTCATTTTAAATTAGTTTCAATTGTCACGCGAATGTAGGGAACGTCTTCGTCATTATTCAGACTGCAAATTACATCATTTACAGTATGTCAGTGGGCTGCAGTTTACCGTGAGGCGCAAAACTGGCTTCTGTTTACGGTCTTATGAAATCTGCTTTATACATAGCTCATTTCTTATGCTCTTATGCTCGTTTCTAACGTTTTTTTAACGAATGGAAACAAGTTTGTAGATTAAATTGAAGATTGCTCTATCTGCGTATCGTAAATTAAAACTCCAAAGTAAATCGTGCATGAGGCAATAATCCAAAGAATGTTGCAATGCATGCATACGCAATGTTGCAATGCATACATAGTACTGCCAAGTAGATGTCACCATTCTTGGCTTTCTAATCTCATTAGTTTATCTGTGTGAAGTTGGGAGGGGACTGACATTAATCACGACAAAAACGTACTTTCCTTCGCCCTCAGAAGATTCTGAGGTAGATTGAATGTAGTTTTTAGGGACTGCATGAGTGCTTTGATTAAATGTGCATTTATTTGCTAACTGTCTCGTACGATGCTTTATTAAACAAACCACGCTTTATGCAACTTGATTAATTTATAGCAGTAAAGTAGTGCAAAAACTACAGCAAATGTAATAACCCGTGTACTCAATACGGTTCCACTAAGGCGCAGTTGAAGGTCCAAAAAAATAAGAAATCAGCTACACAACGGAAGGAAATCTACTTTTCTGGGCTGTACTTGGACTGAACTGTTGCCTGCAAGTGTTCACCGTTAGGCACACAAAGCCTTATTTGAAAGAGCAAAAACGTACGGAAGCCACCATCGTCAGATAAAACCAGTGAAATGCTCCGAGACCCCGAGGCTATAGCTGAACACTTCCTGTCACAAACCCACTGGTAGATGTATGTCACCACTCAACTAATCAGTGAAACATCTACACGATTAAGGCACAAGATCCGTTTATGTTAAACAATCAACGCGCAATTAATCCCTTATATAGAAAGGACAAAGAGACAATTACAGGGATTGCTCATTCATGTATGACTTAGTTGTAACAATCGTGACCTCAAAGCACGACTTTTCCAAAACCTAAAAAAATGTAATTAGTCTTCCATTTCAAGAAGTACGTTCACAACAATACATAGGACATAAATTCATATACAGCAAGTACTTCAATATTTTAAGGATCTTGCGGTTAACACGCTGGTTGCGTAACATTCATTTTTCATCAAATATGGTTGTATTCGAATAAAAATGTCTATTGTACTGCATATCCGTCTTTCGGCTTGAATTAATATAACTGTTTTGTAAAATAATTTCTATACATGATGGTACAATTAATATATACAGAGTAGGTCTTTGCCGTATACTGGTCGTCGGTCTTTGCAGTTTTACGCATTTACGCAGATGAACCGAGTAGTAAGGTGGTTTCCATGTAATAATATGTAATATTTTAAATATTATCGGTGTCTTCTTATTTTCTGAATGACCGATTGGGTTTACTCAGACATTGTAATTAAATACTTACTCCATGAACACTTTCGGGAGCGATGACTTTGATTTTTATAAAACTGATTATGAATCAAATAAAATTCCAGCCATACCTAAGAGTGGAAACGTGCGATCATCTTTTAAGTTAGCAAGTTACGTAAAAAGTTAATTTTCAAAAGGTGTGACGTTTCCTCCAACTGTGTCAAGGCCGTAAATCAGTAGGTGAAACGGCAATAGAATAGCCGTCGAAACCTTACTGTAGTGGCAACACGAATCTGTGTAGGCATTTAATTTATATTTGTATCATCTACATACTATCAAAGCGGCATTTGCTTGACAGGCATTTTGTTCTGAATTTTCTTCAAGTAATTTGTGTCGTAACTTTAATTGTCTTTATATTTTATATTAACTGAAAAACTGCAAAAGACTGCTTTAAAATGTGTCAGTACCAACACAGAGTGTAAGAGTGTTTGTGGTAGTATGGTGTGTATTGGTACTAAAAATTGTACAGTTAAAGATTATTATGCCATTCTATGGGAAACTACAGGCATGAAACAAATTACACCTGTGACCAGCAGGGTATAACTACCTGCTTGTAACGTCAACTACAGTATAATGCTACTGTACTTCAACCAGTTGTTTAAACAGTGTTGATCACTGGTGAAAAGTGGTGAAAATTAATGTTTTTTAAATATGTAAATTTCCTTACAGGTATTACACTAATAAACAACAAAGATGGACTGGTAATTAGGACATTCTTTCAAATGCCCGAGTGGCCAGCTGACCACGTTTGTAGACGGCCGTCAGACCTTCTAAATTAGGTGACATGCCCGTTATGTTGGGCTGCTCTGAGTCAATCTCCAAGGCTTTCTTCAGGTTCCAGTCGATCCGTGATAAGCAAGAGAAACCCTTGAGTGTGACAGGATAAATCTTCTCTGAGAAAACAGGGACACACTCCTGAGTGCTCCCCACTACACCAATGACAGTTTCTCATCAAACTCAGAATGTGCACTGACCTAAGAGGAAAGCACAGCACTGTGATGTAGTTGGTCTTCATACATTTCTTGCGAATATTACCTTAGGACCCTCAATGTGATACTTGGTTGCCATTGGAGATGTCTAAATTTACATCACATGTCTCGGAGGTACAGCATCATATGGAGAAGTCTCCTTGGCAGGATAGTTGGTACAAGTCCACTTGAGTAGTTTTGCCTGAATATCATACATGGTAGTTCTATAGTCTCAGTCCAACTTTACAGACTAGAACACGGTCCCAAAGTAGAAGTGCAATGACTTTGAGAATCTTGCCAGCTTGTCCAGTCTCAGCTTACATGTAGGCTGATCCAGCTGGCCAATAGCAGGAGTACCGTCTGAAGCAGCACTGTGGGTTTAATGCTCGTACACTCCTGCTAATTACCTTTGCCTGTTCTCGATGCGCTTTCTGTGGTGTGCACTGCAATGTTACTCGCTTTTGTAAGTGACATCAGCAAACGTGTAAATCTCACTTGTACTGTTTGGTCTGGCTGTTTTGGTGCCTGCAGTAAAGGGGTCCTGTGTGAGTTACTCAGCTCATGTGGAGGAGAATAGTGTGAAGCCACATGCTGTTACTTGTGTACATGCATGTGCTTGTGGCTTTTGACTGAGATCCTTGAGAGGCACCTGGCCTTCCCAGGCCTCCTACATCACCTCGGCATTGTGCAGCTACTCCGGGACCAGGTGCAGGCAGCCACTGGCTCTTCTGAAACAGCACTGGAGAGCACAGCAGCACAGAGAAACCGCCGAGGTAGACGCTACTTAAGACAGAGTAGATGCACAAACCACGAGAGGCTCTGAAAACCACATTTTGCCTTGGGTGCATTAGTGCAAAACAGCTTCTTGGGGACTGTTGGTGTGTGTGTGTGTGTGTGTGTGTGTGTGTGTGTGTGTGTGTGTGTGTGTGTGTGTGTGTGTGTGTGTGTGTGTGAGAGAGAAAGAGAGAGAGCATGTATATACCCACATTCACCAACACTGAAGATGAGTTAAATGGGAGTTTAGTAAAGCCTTCTGGTTGTTAACACCCCAATGCTGATAAAACTCAGGGTTGTGGTTAATGTACCTGTTTTTTTTTTTCTTTTTGCTTCCTGTGTGCCCTGTCAGTCAAACACTCCACTCTCAGCATGTGTGATGTGGCTGCAGTAGGAGTCCTCATTTCTCTCTTTCACAGAGAGTCTGTTTCTATCTATATCAGGGGCAGAAATCTCATTTCACTCAAGGTGGACAATAAAAAGAAATGTTACCCAACAGCGATTCCTGATGAGCACACAAATTACACAGCTTGGTATACAGCGACATACTGGGGGGTGCATCCCTTTTGTTATTGCTAATTTAACATTTTGCCTTTTTAGTTGATTTGAACTCTACTTTGCTAAACTGAATCTTGTTCACTTTTTTTCTATAGGACAGCACTGTTAGCTGGATTTCCAGATATCGTCTGGCCTTGTTTTTAATATGCATGTGTATTCTTACTCATTTGTAAGTCGCTTTGGAGAAAGGTGTCTGATGAATGAATATATATGATGTACAACCCCTATTCCAAAAAAAAAAAAAAAAAAAAACTGGAACAAATATCCTAAATGTAAATAAAAGCAAAATGCAAAGATTTACAATTGAAACTAATCAACTGTATTGCGCTTTGAAAATAACTGCTTATTTTGAATTTGATGGCTGCAACATGTTTCAAAAAAGTTGGGACAGGTGCAAGAAAACCATGAAAAAGTAAAAAAAAAAAAAAAAAAAAAAAAAAAAAAAAAA
>JABJVR010020750.1:0-16298 GCA_025773905.1 Chitala chitala
AAGTCCTCAGCCTCTGCTTCCTCTACAGAAGACGTGTCGGCGGGGTTGAGGAGATCCTCGAAATATTCTTTCCATCGCCCTACGATATCCCCAGTCAAGGTCAACAGCTCCCCACCGCCGCTGTAAACAGTTTTGGCTGAGCACTGTTTTACCCTCCTGAGGCGCCGGACGGTTTGCTATTTCATATTAACTATTTCATAAAGTTTGTAAATCGTTCAGTTTATACATCGACCTGGGTTGCATAGTTCATGTTGGCCTGTGTAAGATTAGATAAAGTTTAGACCAGTCATTCAGATCTATTTATTTGGGGTAATAGATTTCACCTATATTTGTTCCACTGCTTTCATTGATTTAACTCTGCTGTATTTATCACTTTATCTCAGGCAAGTTAATTCATATATCCCAAACTAAAATGAAACACACTTATACCTCTTATCAAAGTATGAGCAACTATGAAAATGAATGAACATATGGTGTAACTCTGCAATTCAATTCAAGTCCAATTACAGTT
The DNA here is from genome assembly GCA_025773905.1 of Chitala chitala. NCBI lineage: Eukaryota > Metazoa > Chordata > Actinopteri > Osteoglossiformes > Notopteridae > Chitala > Chitala chitala. The sequence continues at coordinate 512 of JABJVR010020750.1, forward strand.
ATGTACCAGTTCACTTCAGAGGAAAACATCCTCACTGGGTTAATCTCAGCATAAGAATTATAGCTGCTAGCCATCTGTAGCTTTGTGCCTCAAACTTGGCAGTGGTAAGGATGTGTGTTAATGGATTACTATCAGTAACAACCAATAACGGGCTCCCATATAAGTAGTCATGGCATTTCAACTATTACCGCCCATTTGAGGGCAGGGAATTCAAATTTGTGGGCGGGGTATCTGGTTTCACATTTTGATAATCCTCTGCTTTCATAAGCGATGACTTGTTTCTCTTTTTGTTGCTCCTGGTACAGGGCAGCACCAAGACCTGAAATGTTAGCATCTGTTTTTAAGATGTAGGGCAACTTGAGGTCTGTGAAGCCAAAGGTAAGGGCAGTTGTCAGTTTTTCAATCATGGTGTCAAATGCTGTCAAATGCAGGGGTCCATCCATCACCAAAGAGATCTTTTGGATTGTGGTATTTCCCATTGCTCAGACACGATATGGCCCAGATATTTTACAGAGGTCTGGAAGAACCTGCATTCTTCTAGTGACAGTTTAATGCCATGCACTTTCAATCTGCTTAGTACATGCATCAGCCTTTCTTCATGTTCTTCCAGTGTTAAAGAGAAAACTATGAGGACATCCAAAAAAAACAAGAGCCTGTTTCAAATTCAGCTCACCTATTCAGTGCTCCAAAAGTCTCTGGAATGTGCTAGGGGCATTAGTTATCCCTTGAGGCATTCTGTTGAGCTCAAAGAATCCTAGCGGGCAAACTAATGCAGTTTTGTGCTTATGTGCTTTCTCAGTCTCAGTCTGGTAGAAGCCAAGTTTGAGATCTATTACTGAGAACCATTTCGATTTGATCAACACTGAGAGAGACTTTTCCAGGTTTACCAGATTCAAGGGATAAGGCATATGAATTATTTTCTGTTTGGGAGTTCATTTTCCTGTAATCTATGCAGAGTCTAACATCAACATTCTTTTTCCTGAAGCCTACAGTAAGTGATGAGAAGGGCAATTTAAATTTGAGGATGACTTTTCTAACAGGGAGCTGTTGTAAATGATTTTGCACAGCTTTGATGTCTTGAGAGTGTGTAGGTCTTGTCCCAAGTTTGAACGGTGTCTCATCACTGAGGTTTATGCGATGTTTTATTGTTTATTTTAATGTTTGTTGGTGCAGCTGAAATCCTGCTCATGCTGTTCAGCTTTTCAGTTATACTCTCTTTTCACTCATTGGGTACTGGGGAGTCTCCAAAGTCAAGTGTGAATTTTAGTTTGTGATCAGGCTTTGTTGGGGGGGCTTAGAGGTTTGATGGACTTAATAGCATGTGTTTCTGCTATCGTAAGCTTTTGGAGACAAAGTGATGTCATGGTCAGACTCACTCTGAACAATAACTGGTACATAGCGTGATAGTTTGAATGGTAGACTTGTCATCCTTTGACACTAATATGCCACCTGGCAAGGAAGCTGATCTTGGGGACTCAACTATGAGCCACTTTCCACCATTTGATGTTCTGTAGCTCACTGATCCTTCAAGGACTTTGGTCTGACCCTCAGCTATAGTCTCACAGTCTTTGCTGTGTAATCTTACTTCTCCCAGACTAGAATCAACAGCTCTTTTCTTTCAAGGGTCTTCAAAACAACTTGTAGCTATAAGGCAATGACTTGTAGTTCTGAGGCACAATGTCCACATATTGCTCATGGAGAATATCTAAAATATTAGTGCCTATTAACACTGATGACATAGTAGAGCTCATGTCTGGAACAATACTGACACTAAGCAATGCTACTCAGACAATTAACCTAGCCCTTCAATCCTCATAAGTTCATTAAAACAATTGAAGCAAATGCAGTGAATTATCCACTGCAATGAAGCAGGGAATGAGTCATGAAGGTGAGGATCAGGTGAAGAATCCTCCTTTCAGCTAAGGTGGTGGTCATCACATGTCTGACTAATATTGGTGTCTAAGACAGCATTAAATCTGTATAAAATTGCATTCATAATTACACAGCACTTAATACAGAGTCTAGGAAGTATACATGCAATCATATACATTGTCAGTAACTGTGACTTTTGTACTGAAATTAAGAAACTGAATATCATTCTTTCCTTGAAAAAGTCAATTCTATAGTTTCTCCATTTATCCATCTTTAAAATAAATGTTATCATCCCTTCCTTCTAAAATGAACTTTTTCCCCTCTTAAAGGGCTGGACTCACCTTGTTACAGTGGCTGCTTAAAAATTCTGATGCAATGTTTCAGAACATTCACGTCTCATTCTCTTTGTCAGTTCTGTACATAATGTCTGTTTTGAGAGATTAGGCACTTCGTATAAAAAAAAAAAAGTTCAGTTTGTACTTCAAAAAAATCGACTGTTTATCCTGGTAGGCAAAGCAGTTCCAAAGCCAGAATTTCATTTTATGTTTCTGTTTTATTCCAGAATTGTTGCTACTTCAGCTTTTCAATAAAACTTACTGAAGTCAAGTTTTGATATACAGTTCCGTTTATGATTTTATGGCCTGTAATGATTTTCTCCAGTAATTGCCAGGGTATATTATTTCCTAAAACAAATAAGTATATTCATAAAGGACATTTTGTTTCTCTAACATGAACTAAACCAAAAAAGTCCAATATCTATGTCCCTACTGTTTCAGATTTTGTTTTTTTTTTCCTGTTTTAAATCTCTGCTTTGATGGATTAACCATGAAACTGTGTCTGTCTGTGCAAATTAAAAAAGCTGATAAATGTACAGTGTACAGAACCCCACATCTGTGCTGATAATGTGTGTATGGACATAGAATATGAGAAGCATTTGAAAAATGTGCATAAACAAAATTCAGGTGTATAATTTATGTATTAAACCCAGCATGCTTCAGTAAAAATGAGAATAAAGGTTTGATAATGTTTGATATACGAGCCTCGTTTAATTTCAGTAAAATGTAGCATAGCTCAAAAGACAGCCATGCTGCTCAATCAAAACACTTTCTCTTGTATTTATAATTAAGGGTATTTCAAACGTGAAAGAAAGAGTGCTTCATTAAGGGAACATGAGAACAAAAAGAATGTTAAACTGACTAAAAGAAAAAAAAAGAACAGTGAGTTTCCAATGTACGGCATAAGGCCCAACTCTTTCTTGAACGCTTTCATGTAATTTTGTGTTAATATAGACAAAGTTGCTAGAAAACTTTTTCTTTAGTTAATGTCAGTAAATACTTCTCTCTTCACTGAATAAATAAGGCAAGCAGAGAAAATTTGTACAATACTGTAATTTGATCAATATGGTTACATGTGCCATATACAAGAATCACATGTTCAGGTGTGCTGTTATAGAAGAAAAACGTGATTATAAATGCAAAAACAGTGAAATGTTGAGAATTAATATTATAACGTCAAATGTTAGATATCATAGTGGAGCCAAGCAAAGGCATGGTGTAAAAAGAGTCCCCTGAACCAGCCTAATGTTAAGTGGATAACAAAGACGGGAGGATATGTAATATTTTGATATGGAATTACAGACCCTAATGTTTTTCTTACACCATGCACTAGTTGTTGTGTGTATTACTGCTCTGTCAAGTCAACACAAATTAATGTTTGCATGGCTGTTTTTTTTCCTGTTATTAATTAGCAAAGAGTCATTAAAATGCGTGTGAAGAGCACTTCTACAAACATTCATAATTAATCATTTCCATGCAGGACCTATTTTTCCGTATTTGTCATATTAATGCAGGGACTTACATGCAAGTCTATCCAGAGATTTGTTTATTATTCTGGCTGCTGAAGGCACTCATGACATGAAATAAATGTTAAAGATCACTTTTTGTTGACAAACCCAGCAAGATGTGGGGTGGAAAAGGTCGGCCAAAAGCTGAATTAATCATGTTCCTCACTGTAGCAGTCATATCCACGCTCGTAGCTAATAGGATTACAGCGGTTTAAGTAGATTGGAATCGAAAACATTAGTTTATTTTCAAGTGTGTTAATATCAGAAGGTGAAATGACAAAAACACACTTATTATGCTTCTGCTTTAATGAAGCAATTTTAGGAAATTGCTTGCAGGTTGTGTTATGGAGTTTAAACTATGACTTTAATGAGTTCCTCACTGTGTCATATTACACTACAAGGAGCACGTGACACAAATGCAATAACAGCACACGGTTATAGCAACTCAATCCAATGTGTGATATATATGCAGATGAGCATTTATATAAATATATAGCCATGATGATTTTGTATACATTCACTTATTGCTGACTTATTGATTTTGTATAAATTGACATATAATTATTTCAGCCCCTAATATCAGTTAATAAACCCTGAGCAGTTCTGAACATTGTTGATCTCTGTAGCATTTGACTGTTAACAATATTAATAACAAAATGAAAGCATCAGACATGACATGCAATCCTCACTCTTAATGTATGCATAACAGCTTTTACAAAAGCATGCTTTACATGTTTTACACTGAGTCTCACCATGTTTTTTAATTTCTGATGTATTTTGCCACCATTTTCACACAGACACAATGCCCCGAAATTATTTCCTGGATAGCTATAAGTCTTTTTATTCCTAGCAGGAAGAACAAAGAAATATAAAATTAATATCCTGCATCAACAGAGGTAACATAGAATGGACTGATATTAATACGTTGTGTGTGTACTGTAATATGAAAGTGCCCAGGAGAGATTACACTATACTGTTCCTTATGGGCTTGTGAAGTAGAACACTGCCCTGACAGCCAGCAGGCCTATCATGTTGTGTATATTTTATGCTTACCAATATCCAGTGGAGAACCATTTACAGTGGGTGTTATTTTAACTCTGAGCTCAGGTTTTTCTATGGTTCTTGTACAGCACACATATTCTGATTTTTTTAACATACTCAATCCTAATAATATCACATTGCACCAGATTTTAATACTAGCGGAACATCAACACCATTTACGAATTCAAAGTTTAAACCTTTTTTTAAGATGTTAAGGAAGCTTTTGAGTAGTGGTGGCATTATTTTAATCTAAAATTAGCCTGTTTTTACGCAAATTCTGTGGGATTTGCATTTTAAAATAATGTGAGTAAATTTGTCTTTTATCACTATCAACAGCTTACCCACATTAGACATCTTTTACTACTATCAACAGCTCACCCACATTAGGCGTCTTTTACCCCTATCAACAGCTCACCCACATTAGGCGTCTTTTACCCCTATCAACAGCTCATCTACATTAGGCGTCTTTTACCCCTATCAACAGCTCACCCACATTAGGCGTCTTTTACCCCTATCAACAGCTCACACATTAGAAGTGTAGTGCTTTATAAATGTGCAATGTGCCTGCAGTCCGTTTTACTAGTGTATAACAGTGGCTTATTCAAAATCCGTCTTCAATCCTATTAAATATGTGCAGAACACCTTGAAAACAAAAACTTTATGCTGTCCAAGCGTAAAAACAGGAACATGCTGGAGACTGTCAAGATTACACAAAAACGTAAATAATGCTTGTGTAACAGATATAACACCTTATTTCAAAGAGCTGTTGCCAGTAATTGAGGTTGTAGATGTTAAAGCCATACACTGCATTCAGTGACCTGAATGTTACACCATTTACACTTGGTGTGGAACAATAAGGGAGGGGGGGGGGTGCACAGCCACTCTGTATTGTCAGATCACTTCAGTGAATATTATGCCCTACCATTCATTTCTTACCTGTGTTTAAAAATTCTAGATCATTAATGTTGATTAAACACCAAGGATTTCAGTTTAACTTACACGCAGTGCATGAATTATGTTTTAAAGGAGATTTTATGTGCTTTCAGTCCTGTTTTGTTCGCAGATAGAAAGCTGACTCTTTTTCGTGTTAGCTAATGATGGAAATTTCCCTTTCACTGTACCTTCCTGTCTTATGTCACTGAGTTCCTGCTTTCAGACTCTCACAATTATTTATCTGGTTGTTTTATCTAAAAGCTCAGGGCATTGGGTTTTTTTTTATAACAGTAATATTGATAACATTAGATCGCATCAGGACCAGAGTGTCCAGATGCCATTGGCAAACTGTCACTATTAATGCAAAACCTTTAAAAACGCACCGCTGTATTTCTGAATCTGAATTCCTTACATTGTTAGTTCTTCAACCTGTTTATAAATATATATAAACATATGTTATATTGCAAAACGTAACTTTAACTAGTGAGGATTTTCACTGAGTATCTTTTTTTTTTACTCAATTCTAATGAGTTTTTAGCCTGCAACATTACAAGATCAGCGAAAATCTGCTGACGTTACCTTTTGTAGCACTCAAGATTACAAAGTCAGCCAAATAAACGTGCTTTACATTACAGATTTCAGAGTACAGTGTCAATATTGCAAGATCTTCTGCAATTAAATGGCAGTATGTTACGACAAATAGCACTTGAAAGCACACTATCTGGACCCATTTGCTGCCCTCAGGTAAAAGCCTTTAATTTTCTCCCATGATGCATGAAGAATTAAAGGAGTGTTAAATTACCTCCTACAAATGGAAGAGCCGCATCAGAAAACCAATCAGATGTATTTCTCTGTATCTTAGCAACACTGTCTACACAAAAAGCCTCAAAATACCTGTACCCATGTACCCATGTTCACCTTTCATTATGATGATGGTGTTTTTTCCGGTCCTGCAAATTGCAAACTGTAAAACTCCTTCATGGCTCATGTGGCAAACACTCTTCATACTCCTCACACTCATCAGACTTATAATACTGCTAACTCCCCTACACTCCTCATGCACTGCACAAACCACCGGACCGCTCACCATCCTCACCTCCACACCTCACCAGCAAAAAAGAGAGAGTCTGAAGCTCTGGAAGAGGCTTTAGAAAAATTAAGCAGTCACTTTGTTAAAATACAGCTACACTCCTCCGTTTAGGGGGCGAGACAGAGGTCAAGGTGCCAAAACCACGCTAACTCTGCATGTCAGCAGGGAATGTGTGCCTACACTGCTAAGAGAGGAAGACAGTGCAGAGTTTTTCCAATTAGTGCAGCTCTGTATTCACTGATGCGCCTCTGGTTAGGTCACTTACTCGAGGACACAGTCTGACGCCTGCCTGGATTAGTTGGCGAGCCTTTGGCTAAGGGCAGACATCCCTTGCTCCCTGTCTGTCAAAACAGCAGGGTCCTCCAGCGTGACGGGAGGCAGAATCCTATGTTTCTGTCAGGCTTTGGATGAGCATTTCCAATGGCAAAGCATTGCAGCTTCACTGATGAGGGTTTGGGTGCAAGGTGAGTGGACAAGTGGCTGTGTGCCTCACCGGGGCTAGAAACTCTGGGGTAAAGAGAAGGGCTCCAAAAATGAGAAGGTTTTAAAAAGAGTTAATCAATTAACTGATATTTGGAGCCTTTTCATGGTCTGCTTTTACCATCTAAGGTGAGACTACGTAACAAAAAGTAACTGATAAAATATTGTTTAAAAAGTACACACGAAGAAAATTTTAACAATGGAAAGAATGTGTCTGACTGATCTGGGTAGACACTCATAGGGTATTCCAAGGTGCCAGTAGGGTCATGAGTTAAGCTCATACACAGCAACTTTGGTTTGTTTGCTGGGAGGGAACAGCCTTTTGTGCTCAGACTTGTGTGTGTTTTGCAGACCGAGTGTAAATCCAGCAACAATGCAGAGTACGTCTTCTCTTGTTCATGTGCACTCTTGTTTAAGTTATTGCTGGTCTGTACACCTATAACATTACAATCACGTTTCTTAATAACATCATGGTCATGGCCCTAATCTGCAAGAACAGTGATGAAGCCTACAGAGAGGAAATTCCACATCTAGCTGCTTGATGTGCTGAACACAACCTGGCCCTCCACACCAGAACGACCAAAGAACTCACTGTAGTCTTAAGTGAGCTAGAGGGTGTGCAGACCTTCCTATTTAGATCAGTGGGAATGAGGTACAGCAGGTCTCCAGTTTTCAGATGCTAGGAATAAACGTCACAGAGGACATCATGGGAACCACTGACTCCTTCAAATTGGTCATGAAGGTGTAACAATGCTTGTAATTTCTAAGGAATCTCAAAAAAGCTCACCTGTCCCCTCAGATCCAGACTAACTTCTATACATATGCCACAGCTGACATCCTGATCATCATCGCAGTATGGTACAGAAGCTGCTCTGTGACTGAGAGAAAGGCTCTCCAACAGGTGGTTAAAAGTCCCCAACACATCATCGACACCCAGATGCCCTCCGTCTCGGACATAAATGAAAAGCATAGCCTGAAAAAGGCACAAAGCATCACAAACCACGGGCTGTTTTTTTCTGCTCCTTCTGGAAGGAGATACAGGAACATCTGCTCATAGACCACAAGGCTAAAGAACAGCTTCTTTCACTGAGATATTTCTTTGTTGAACTCTGGGCAATAACACCAGACCACATGCTACCCACCATGAAACCCTCACATACACACACTAATGCACAAACCCTGTTCAAAAACATACCGAGTCCATCGTAGACCATATATTATGTATTATTTAACTTTTTATATGTTATACTGTACTATATACTTTTATATTTCATACAGTTTTTATGATGATGTATATACTGTATTTATTCTCAACTTCATTCATCCCTTGTAATTTCAAACTACCTCACTCATACTTTGCATTCAGTCGTTTGAGTTTTAACATCTGTACGATAAACACGTTATTTATCCATACTTTGCATTTTATGTACTTGGATGAGTTCCCTTTGTATATATCTACTGTTTAATGCAGCTTAGACTACTATGCACTTTCAAATTAGCTACTAAACTATTTCATCGCATCAGTACTTGCGCAATGAGAATAAAGTTGAATTTAATGTAATCTAATATGATCAAATCTACTATAATACAAAATTATCTAACAATCTATATCAACTACTAGTCTTCCATTAACAATTTATGGAATATGTGTATTCATTCATGACTGGAAATGGTTACTCATCTTCAGAAGGCAAGGGCATAGGTTAAACTTCAACGTTGGTAAGGACCAAATTAGCCCTAAAACACCTGCTCCCATTGACATACACAAGGTATACTTTGCTACTCCCTCAATATCAGAAGATACACATCCCTCCTCAAATACATAGCCTCTTAGCTGATCCTTGCTGACATGAAGTAGTACTGATCGAGGCTCACATGAGTGTCACGGTAATAATTTCTATAATTTAATTTTGCAGAAACGTGACTGGTAAAGAATTGCAGAAGTTTATTAGTTTGATATACTTCATTAAATGGAGTGTCACAGGTTTGCCATATGGTTTGAAATAACAGTGCCTTTAGCCTTTACTATAGCAGGCTTTAACGAATAATGTTTACTTATGTAATTTTTACTTTACTTCTAACAGGGATGAGCTCACAGTGTGCCTGTAATATGATATAAATATGAACAGGTGATTTCACGGGGGGGAGTCGGGGGGTGTCGTGGTGAGTCACCAGGACCAGGTTAAAAAAAGAACCTATAAAAATTGTTTACAGAGAGGCTTGTTTCATCCTCCATTTTCAGTCAGTATAATCAAATTCTGTTCATTTTTAATTTATGTAGTTTGGTTGCCTCAGAGCACTTAACAGAAGATTGAGGGATATTATTAAAGATTTGAAACTAATTAATTAAAAACAGTATCCATGACAGACAGAATAGCAAATTACTGTTACACCTATAATTCTGGCAGGAAAGATGTTAGAAGTCAAGAGAGAAAATACTTTTAGTGTCAGTTAGCACACTTTTGTATAGGTGAGTAAAGGTATCTTTAAGGACACAAGACATGTGAATTTTTAATGGTGTCTTATAAAGTCAGGCATATGACTAGGCAGTGGGATATTTGGTGAATTTGTCATCTTACCTGGTAAGGTGCAGGTGTAATCTGATGTCTAGTTGGGGTTGCGTGTATGTATGAAAATGTATATAGACTCATAGAGTCATTTAATTATCTCATAATAAGTGGTGACTGAAACTTCTACCACTGGCAATACTTTCAGATTCTTGGAAAATGGGGACAAAGTCAGATGATTCATCTGAAGATAGCTTAATGTGAATTTCTAACAAACTAACTGTCACCACAAGTCCTAATCATTGCAGCAATTGCTAGTTACCAAGACAACAGACTGGACCAGTGAAACTCAGTCCAGGGCCTAGAGAAACCATGTGGCTAGTCACATCAGGTCACAGATTAATAATAATAATAATAATAATAATAATAATAATAATAATACAATATAAACTCACAGCAACACTTAAAACATCATCTAGTCATGTAAAACTGTTTCTAAAAAGATTCAATATGGTGTTACCAAACACGCCTGTTTGTAAAATAATCTTTAATTTCACTGTAGTGCCGCACCTGTAATATAACTAAAACGTTCTGGTCCATGACGGTTTTCGTTCAACAATTGTTTGAAGTTAACTTCACCCCCCTCTAGTGTTTGATCTGGTAACTCGATTAAGTTTATCAGTTTCTCAGAAATTGGCATGTATACTTTACATACATTGTGTATATGCAAATGTGTTTTAAAAACTATGAATTATGCATCTATTAAAACACTACATTTTATTCTTACACCTACTTAATTATACAAAGTTATTGAAGACAAAGTAAATTTAAAACTGAAGATTTTCTTACTGACACATGGTGCGGTTATGAAGACTAATGTCCACTGTTGGTTTAAATCACTCCATTTTCCTGTGATTTGTTTGTACCTTTGAATTGAACAACCTTTTTAATTTTTCAGTTTCCTGACATTATTATATAATTATATATTTACAAGTAGATTTGTCCTGTGCGTTGTTCTGAAACGCAAGCCTACATCTGTTTCAGAGAATGCCTCAGTGATAGATTCATTAATTATTATCATTATTTAATTTATTGTACTTTATTAATCCCTGAAGTAAATGACTTCTCTGCATCCCCTGACAGAAGCAGTTGGCAGCCAGCCACATACGACTCCCGGGGAGCAAGCGCTGAGTGTCTTGCTCAAGGGCATATCTGGCTGTGCTGGGATTTAAGCCAGGAGACTTCTGCATCCTAGCCTGATGTTCTACCCATCGAGCCACCAGGCTGCCATTAATGATGTGGGGCAGTGATCGCCTATGACTATGCGTGATCAGGCTACTCCAATGACCACGATGTGCATCTTCTTGTGTTCTTTTTAAAGGATAAAGAGCTCCTATCGATCGACAACAGATGTGATTTGCGCTGCACTAACAGCGAGGTAAAGGAGGAGGTGATTAAACTGACAGGTGTTTGGTTATCAACAGACATACACACTTCAGTCATTATCTCCGTATTAAGTTCAGTCAGCAGTGTTCGTAGCATGCATGTACCTTCTGATGAGACGGAGATTCTGTTTTGAAATTATCTACTCCTCCATTCCTTTCCACTTGACCCTGCCTTGTCCTGTAGGTTAGATTAGAACAAATGCAACATGTGGGATGTGGATATGAATGCAAATCATTATTTACCTGCCGCTGATTATTCTTCATTTTCCACAGCCAGATTAAACTTCTGCACTAATACAATTAGACACCATGTCCCTAATGACATCATTTTCCTTTCTTTTATTATAAAGCTCTGTTCAATTAAAAAATGACGTTTTCTTCCAGAGAGTACAGAATTTACTTTGAAAACACTATGAAACTCTTGCTGACAACGATGATCATTACAAGTTTATTATTTCTATACGATGTCAGTATCTTATTAACATTTCTGATAGACAAACTTACAACTGTCCTTATTTACTGCTGTCATCTGAAGTCAGGAAATCACATTTGGTAGATATTTTTACTTAATGACAGAATTAGTAGGCCTACAGCATTGGCTACTCAACACATTGAGGTACTAGTCGTATGTGTTAGATAAGTGTGTCGGGAATCGAGAAAAGTCCAGATGCAGACTGCATCAGATGTTTGAACACTTTCTAAATAGTTGGTGTTATGAAGAAACTTATACGCTAAAGGTTATCTGTGATTTTTAAACTTCTAATTATACTTTTAAAGGCTCAGTGTTTGCCTTGTGTGTGTGGAGTTTCCATGTTCTTTAGAAATGCGTCATTGAATTAGAACAAAAACAATATGTTATGGGGCAGCCCTACCAGAATCCAAATCCACGCATGCCTAGTCCACACAATGATACCATACATGATTAGCCTGCTGAGTTGAAGACCCAAATCCCTTACTCAGGGGACTAACCAAGTCCTTGCCCTATAGACCTGCTTGCACAGACTAACTTTAAAACGAGACTCAATCTGAAAAGAATACATTTCAGAAATAAGCCCCACTTCTTTAATGAGCCCTAATAGATTGAAGTGAGTACTGACCTGTACTGATTGGTGAGGGCCATGTGCACACACTTTTCATAAATGCCATAGTCTTATAAAGGAATTAACCATGATTCAGGTAGGGAAAATTTGTTTCCTTTAAAATCCCAATAATACAGTTTTGCATTTGGCTGCTCTTCATAGCAGTAATGAATTAATTATATAAATGTCTGGATGTCGAGCACTTCACAGCTATGTGCCGTTTCGGCCCTTGTTAAAATCATAGTTGGAGATTGCATTGTGTTCTCATTAATCATAAATGGCTGTGAGCCAGAATCAAACTGCCACCTGAGTCGAAGAATTCCGGTTGGCTCGTCCAAATCCACGTGTTGGCTGAGGTCTGCTTTCTGGGCTAGCGGCAGCCTCTGGATCTCATCCGATGCTGAATCACAGGCCCTGCATCTGGAACAGTGAGAATAGCGGTAAAGGCAGAAAGGCAGCTGGATGGCTTCATCTCAATTGCCAGATGGCTTGTGGAGGGAGGGCTTTTTAGGGAATGTCATGATGTATCGCTCTAGCTGCTCTCTGACAGCTCATCTGTCATCTAGGTTGGCGTGCACGTGCGGTCAATTTTAGGTGTCGCTGTTGTTTATGCCAATAGGAGGATGTCTCAGTAACCCCGACTTTTCCATATCTGTGCCGTTCAGTCCGGGGGCTCCTTGGGAGCCAAACAAAGATGACCTTGTTACATTTCTGTGGTGTCGGAATACAGTTTGTCTAATTTGTGCTTCAACTTTCGTACTTGTGCCACCTGCTGTCATGCCGTTAACTTACACATTTCTGAACATTTCTCATCTTACCACACCTTCATACTGCTTCTTAGTGATAGCATATTTGCTATTATGCACACGCATTAGCACAAAAGCAATACCAGCACTGTGGTGTCAGCAAACAGGCCTAGAGCTACTGACTGAAAATAACCAAGGAAAAAGAGTTTGTGAGCACAACAGGAGAAAAGGAAATGAAGTTGGATACAGAGCTTATCTTCAAACAGGAAGTCCAATTGGACTTTGTGTTTGTTTGCCAGTACTGCATAAAGCAAAAATCTCATTCACATCAGCTTCCTACTTAATTCAGCATGAAGTTACATTTTCTGAATTAGGATACTAGTTAAATTAGATACACCATGCACTGTCTGACTGTAAAAAAGAGTGATTTTAATGTGTTATGTTTACTGCTACTTACAGTGTGTGTGTATATATAATACATCCATCCATCCATCCATTATCTTAACCGCTTATTCCTGGTGAGGGTCACGGGGAAGTCTGGAGCCCATCCCAGGGCACATAGGGTGCAGGGCAGGGGACACCCAGGGCAGGGTACCAACCCACCACAGGGCACACACACACAAACACTATGGGCAATTTGGACACACCAATCAACCTAGCCTGCATGTCTTTGGACTATGGGAGGAAACCGGAGCACCCGGAGAAAACCCACCAAGCACAGGGAGAACATGCAAAATCCACGCACACAGATCTATGGCAGGAATTGAGCCCCAGGCCTGGAGGTGCATGGCGACAGTGCTAACCACCACACCACCGTGCCACCTATATATATTACAGTGTTTCCTCAAAAAAAAGAAAATTTTCAGGCACAGTGGCAGCTAGAGGATGATAGAGGCTTTACACACATGCACTAAAATTGTGCTTATTTATTTCTCACCAAAAACAAGACTTTGGGTTGGTAATTTCCATGTAAAGGTCAAGTAAAAGAAGGAGAGTACTAAGATCCATTTCGTGTACACCAAAGCTACCAATTACTTCACAATTGAAGATAGAACAATCTTTAAGAAAAAAATATAAATAATATATAAATAAAAAGATAAAATCCATATAATGAAATATAAAATCATGAAATAATAAAACTATAATAAACTCTTTGGTTGGTGCAAATTTCAATTTGAACTGCTCGACAATTTGAAACTTTGGGTCCCATCCAGATGTTCTGTTTCCTTGTGCTGTGTTTCCTACTCCATGTGCTGGAGTAGCCAAGTAACTTACTATCGTTAGTTGCGTTATGGCAAATTTTCTAATGTTCACTCAAGCTTTATTACAAAACTCTTTGACGATTACTATGTGATCAGTTATGTTAGGTTAAACTATTATAACGACACTGATTACTGAAACATCGTAATTTTGGTGCAATGTATTGAAAGTGCAGAAAAAAGACAAACTTACTGTAATTTGGCGAAGCCTGGATGAAGAATCAGTGAAGACAGCGTAAACCTTTAATTGGGTTTTTATGTGATACTTTCGTGTTACAATAAACTTTTGCATTTTGACGTAATACATTTTCTATGTTAACGCGATACCAAATATTGCGATTTAATGCAAAAGTTTTTGCATTATATCAAAAAAATCAGCACTTTCTGTTTTAGCGTGAAACTTACTTGTTTATGTGTATATATACAATTCCCCACTCGCCCCTGTGGGTGGTCTTTTTTGGTCTATTTCTCCTTCAAGCTTGGGTCCTCTGGGAACTTGAGGGTCCTGTGCAGTTCCTAGGATTGTGCTCTTATGGACAGAGATCTCAGATGTTGTTCCTGGGATCTGGTGGAGCCACTCTCCCAGTTTGGGGGTCACAGCCCCGAGTGTTCCAATTACCACAGGATCCACTGCTGCCTTCACCTCGCACATCTTTTCTAGTTCTTCTTTCAGCTCTTGGTATTTCTCAAGCTTCTCATGTTCCTTCTCTCTGATGTTGCTTTCGCTTGGAATTGCTACATCTATCACTACGGTCTTGTTCTCCTGTTTGTCCACCACAACTATGTCTGGTCAGTTGGCCACTACCAGTTTCTCAGTCTATATCTGGAAGTCCTACAAGATCTTAGCTTGGTCATTCTCAACCATCTTGGGGGTCATTTCCCATTTTGACCTTGGGACTTCCAGCCCATACTCAGCACAGATGTTTCTGCATACTATGCTGACCACTTGGTTGTGGCTTTCCATGTTCGACCTGCCTGCAACTTACATCCCACTGTTATGTGCAGGATTGTCTCAGGGGCCTCTTCACACAGTCTGCATCTGGGGTCCTGCCTGGTGTGGTAGACCCCAGCCTCTATTGATCTCGTACTTAGAGCTTGTTCCTGTGCTGCCATGATCAGTCCAGCTTTGTTCATCCACTGGATCGGCCACGTCTATCTGCCGGCGATACACAGCATGTAGGGGTTTGTCCTTCATCGGAACGACTGATTGTAATGTTTAACACATTGTGCTACATTCAGGTCCGTACATGTGAAACGTCTTGTAATTCAAAAATGAATAATGGCTGCTGATATGTACATTTTTCTGAAAACCAGACTATCTGGATAAGGTCAAGGCATAGTCATTATTCAGTGGTGTCTTTTTGTCATTTTTTTTATAGAACATCAATAAGTTCTTATGAAGTTTATAAAAAAAAAAAAAAAAAAAAAAAAAAACAGGCATGGATTATTTTCAAATTTAAATTATAATAAACCCAAAAAAGAATTAGAATAT
>JABJVR010020750.1:16308-38972 GCA_025773905.1 Chitala chitala
TCAATTAATTTTAATTATTATGTGTTGTATTTTTTTAATTTTTTTTATTTAAAAACAATAATTTCTTATTAATTTTATAAAAAAAAAAAAAAAAAAAAAAAAAACAGGCATGGATTCTTTTCAAAGTTAAAGTCTAATACACCCAAAACAGAATTAGAATATTTCCATATAGATGAAAACTTTTTTTCTAGTGTAGTTATACCATAGTGCATTTATTTTAGTTGTTCTGAGCAGGTTATATCTTGTAATTTCAGGGCATGTACTTTGCTGAAGCATGGAGCATCTCCGTGCTTAAGGGCCCAAACAACTACAGTTTCATTACAGACCTTTAACTTCTGTGCCACCTGTTGCCCTTTTGGGTGAAGGACATTGTTTTGGCGTCGGGAATTTTATTTTTTTTGTAATATAGAATCGCAATCAAAAATAGAAAAACAAATTATGTTTGTGTTATTAGCTTTTAAGACCGCACTGCTAAAAATGCAGTTTTGGTATGGTTGCTTAGCAGCAGCCAACTCCAGCAATGTTGGAAGCTCAGAATGTGTTAATCATTAAGAATGACTTTCTGCACCATGGCTGGCATCAGCGTCGTGTTTATTTTGCCAATTAAAACACACACAAAAGTAGGCAGTTAAAAACGTACACTATTATAAATAACACGTAAAAAAATTATTTCATATGAATAAACGTTAGTATATATATATATATATATAAAATCATGTTCAGAGACAGCTGAAATATTTAGTTTTTGTGTTTTTAAGGTTATTTGCAAGGATACGTGACACCAAAGGCACACACACACTTCACATACTATGGTTAAATAAATAGCGTTGTTAACACTATTTTGTGCTGAGTTCTCATTTACTATGATTTCTTGGTGTTGGGGGATTATTATTATTATTATGTCAGTATGTAAAGATGACAATAACCACCAGTATCTCAGTGCATTCCATGAATGTGTTCATTATTTTGCCTTTTCAACATTGTGCTGCCGATCTCAAATCAAATCAATGATATAATTCATCTTCATTCTAGCAGTTCAAAATTTTTAACCTTTGAAGATATCATGGGACCACGGCAGACTTTGGTTTTCATGTTTGATTGGAAGGAAATTAATGGAATCAGAAATCATAATGAGGCCTGGGTGTTGAGCAGACAATCTGAATTCTTTTTCACTCTTAGCTAATGATAAAAAGCTTGTACAACTTGGAAATGAATGTTGCTCTTGTGTTTAAATTAACTCTTAGTTTAAAGAGTTGCCTCCACAGATGTCACCATTTTCTGTTTATTATTATTATTGATGTTGTTTTTGTTATTCACACTGTAAATAACAGGCCAGCTTCACAGCAGTGAGAAGAGGTTTACATGTGCTTATCTGTAGTATGATTCGTGTTTTAACATTGCTTCATGTGGTTTCCTCTCTCATTCTGAGACTTAAGCGGGTTTTACACTTCTACATGAGGTAATTTGCGTCTTGCAGTGATAACAGAGACCGACCCTGCAAAAACAGCCTGTGTGTCTCAGCTGCTTCAGGTGAACGACAGGTGTTAACTGGTTGCCTCAGGCTTATATATTTTATAATTTGTTCTATATATCACCCAACAACTGCCTTGAGTTCAAAGCCAGTTCTTGACTACACGGTAATTTTTGAGTAATGACTAAAACACAGAAGCGTGTGTGTAATGAAAGTGTCGGTACTCCTCATTTTCACACACAATTTACACGCAATTTTCACTCACAACTAAACGTTTTTTTTTTTTTTGTCTTGGAATATTTGTTTACTTTAGAGTTGGTTTCAAAAAGTGCTTACAACGTATTTAAATTACAACAAAATGATTAAGAACTTGTATATTGGATGGAGAGATGGATGTATGAATGGACCACATAAGTAGTACATTCACAGGCATCACAAGTATCGCATTTCTGATAGATTTATTAAATTCATATATCCTAAATGATGTAACCTATGTAATATAATAAATGTGCAACTCCTCATTACATGATTATGCAAAACAATATCACACCATATCACACGAACATCACACCTTTTGTTATTAAATTTTTCTCAGATAATGGAATAAATTATGTATATAATAAAATATTTTAATTAAATATTCAGCATCAGTAAGGTTGTGAATGCAGTCATCCTGAAAATCAAGTTCCAAAAACCGACGTAATAAAATATTGAATAATACTTTTCACGTACTGTATAAATTATTTGTTGGGAGAAATCTGTCACCTGAGACATAGTTTTGGATTATTTAATTTGCTATGACAGTACTGAGCATTCTTTTTTCACAGGTAAAGATCGTAAATGTGAGCTTTCGTTTTCCGTATGCTACAGGTAGGGATTTTAGCTGCCTTATTGTATTTCGTGTTCCACGTGCACCCATGCTCAGTCTGAATTTCAAACATGAGCACCAACTACTTGCTTGATCTCGTCTTCGGTGTTGAAACAAGGATTCTGCTTCCTCGCTAGCTGCGAGGAGAGTGACGATGCAAGACTTTTGACACAGCCGTGTCTCTGAAAAGAACGTCATTCTTTATACATTCACACCTCTGAATCTCACTCTATGTTTACTGTCCTTTGAAAGTCTACATGCGTATTGGCAGAGGAGTGTCTCTTGTGACAATATTTCCTAAAGGGGGGTGAGTGTGTGGTCACACTGTTAGAGTTGAACAGAAGGGACATGCAATTTCTTTCTCATGCCCCTGGGGAGGGAGGAGGGGCACAACATTACCTCCTGAACTCCATTTCAACCTGCCTTAGACGGTGTAAGGGGAATTATTTCTTCACAAGCCTCCAGCTGTTTTGTTAAAAATAGATTGAGAGCAGACATAAAACTTTGGTGTGTTTGTGTGCATGTGCATGTAATTTTGTGCATGCTGAGACCACCTGTGTTTTCAGCCTTCATTATTCACAGTGGTTTTACATGTGCGTGGTTGTTTCTCACTGGGGTGGGAACAGCATCCGGAGCTGTGAATTTAAAATCAAGTAACAAATTAGTACTGGGTCTTTTTTATATGTTTTCTCTTAGTGGAAAACTACATGCACGTGTCCATGAGTAATTTATAACCTTTATAATACTACAGTACATGCCATCCATGAAAAGACACAATCACTCCTGTCGTTCTCCTCTGCCTTGTCTGTCAGACAGATTAGTTTACGTCTAGGGCCTGACACTGCTGCCAGTCTCCTGACAACACCCCACGTATCCATGGAAGCAGACAAATGCATCAGACGCATCCCATGTGACATGAATACAACCACAGGACTATTTCATCAGCTCTGTCTAGGTACCTGGACACACACTGTAGATGCAAGTCAGAATGAACTCGCTTATTCACATTAAAGATCTCTATGTGCTATAAAAAGGGGGATAAAAAAGAACACAGCAATTTTAATTGTAAGTTTAGCAATGTGATTTACTTAATTAATTCATTAATTAAACATAAATAAATTATGTTTCTAAAATTTTGAGTGAATTAGGAAAAATATATCACTTTCATGTCCAAGCAGGATATGCATTAGTCAGCAAGAGCAGATGTGTTTTATATATTGATAAGAAAAAGCTGAATATCTAATTTGCATAAGGAAAGCAGTGCGACTGAGCAGGCCTACACCATGCCAATGGACATTGCGTGTATAAGCTTAAGGCAGAGTGAATTGCTCTAAAACGAAAATCATGTCATCAATTTCATATTATATCTAGTCTTGCTAATGCCCTCCTTTAGAACACTCACCTCCTCATACAGGCTAACACAAGTGTTTTCTTCATTTCAATGCCTGGCATCAGATATGATATTATTAAAATCACGAAATCATCCCTTGTTGCTGATTTGTGGATTTAAATTTACCTATTATACAGAGATGCCAATCTAATACATTCACGACTATCTCCTGAAATGCAACCGTAGTCATTAATAGAAATATTGCTCATGTTAACAGAGTGTCTGCCAGCTCAGTGAATGCAGCTTGTTTAATATAGCATTTAAGGAAAAGAGCCTCATTATTAGACAGGCAAATTCAAAGGAAATTAGTTGACCCAGATATTACTTGTATCAATATAATCAGTGTGCTTGATTTTCAATTACTTACACATTTACATTTTGGTAAACTAATTCAGATTACATTTTCTGATTTCCGAGAACAATATTTCTTTTAAGGCATTAAAGTACTAAATACATCTTTTATCAGCTTTCCTGGTATTATTTTTATTATTATTATTATTATAGGTTTGAGTTCTGCAGACAGTGTACCAGTTTGTTTTGGTACAGGAGGGTCTGAGGTTGTTGAACAGCGCCTTCAGTTTACCAGTCAGTCCACATCCACGTCTTGACCTATGGTCATGATCCACAAATAGTGTCTAAAAGAACAACATCAGAACAACATGTGGTGGAAATGAGGTTCACCTGCAGGGCTGGTGGACTGACTCCCTGGGATCAGAATCATGACTCCTCTGCCCATACCAGCAGCTGAGGAGTTTTAGGCATTTTAAAGGGCCCAGCCCTGCTGAACTTGTGCTGTAACCATCTCAGAATCTACTGGGCAGAGACCCCACAACATACCAGAGAACATATCTTTCACCTGACATAGGAGCACCTGCAGATCTCTCAGAAGGAGCTGGAATCTGTGGCTGGGATCTGTACATTTGGACTGTCCCAATCAATGAGCTGTCACAGTGATCCCAGAACAGGGAAGTCTGGACTGTCCTGATGAACCCACAGCCATGGTGACCCAGGAACATTATTAAATACCTTCTATATAGCACAAAGAGGACCATTAATCACATTCAGACTATCATCTATGCAAAGGTGCAGTGTACTATCAACTGTGTCAGCAGAATGTATAACATGACCTGCTGCAAGGAATCATGGCAGAATTTACCCAGGGAAAAAAGTATGGATATAGGGATCAGGGAAATGAATAAAAAATAAAAATGGAGATTACTCGCTTTCAAAATTATTATAATTTTTGAATGAACGCAACAAGTGTGTTTCAAGAAATGTGCACATGGAGTCACGGCCTGTGTATTGCCAGTCAAAAATCCTGGTTGTGAGCCTCGATACTGCCTGAACCCTGATTATGAAGAAAGTGTAGCTTTGCAGAACCTGTGGTCAGTGAGAACCATTTGCTCTGTCACACTGACAATACATACTTACTTAGTTTATACAATCCTCCTTTTTTGTCCAGCTGTTCATTATCAATGAGCTGTTTTGCATTTAAATTGGATTTTCTGTCCAAACAGATTTCATGGGTGACCTC
This sequence comes from Chitala chitala, assembly GCA_025773905.1. Classification (NCBI taxonomy): domain Eukaryota; kingdom Metazoa; phylum Chordata; class Actinopteri; order Osteoglossiformes; family Notopteridae; genus Chitala; species Chitala chitala. The sequence continues at coordinate 21,572 of JABJVR010020750.1, forward strand.
TCTTTAATAATTGCTCGTTAGACCAACCAGCGATGCTGAGATGGCACTTGAATGACTAAAATTCATGAATGCCCATCTTTCTACTTTTCATCTGTTTATTATATAGTATTTACCTTTATAACCACCTGGCAAACCACTTAACCATTTTTTTTCCCTAGATGAATTCTTCTGTGTTTCCTTGTAGCAGGTCATGTTACACATTCTGGTAAGGAGCAGGTGTAACAGGTTGATAACACCCGGCACCTTTGCACAGGTGATAGGCTGACTGTGATTGATGACCTTGTCTGTTGGGTAAAGAAGGTATTCAGTTTAATTCTGTTTTATTTTCTAACTGGATAAACTGATACTGATAAGGCTCCCAACAGAGGTAAAAATTTCCATGTGTTCTGGCTACTACAGCATTATTATTATTATTATTATTATTATTATCAGTAGTAGTAAATGGCATTACTAAATGTTAACACAATTCACATGTTTGAATGACAAATATAGAAGGACTATTAATTGTTATATTTTTGCATGTATTTTCAAGTCACATGAGTAAAAAGGCAGATTTGCCATGTGTGCTCTTAGGATTTCTTTCTATTCTTTCTACTTGTTTTGAATATCAGCACATCTGAGAATTTTAGCTTTTTACCATAGCAGTTCAGATTAAATGCCTTCCTCAATATGATATATACATACTGTATATTGACAAAAGTTTTTTGGACACCCCTCCAAATCGTTGGATTCAGGTGTTCCAATCACCTCCATGGCCACAGGTGTATAAAATCAAGCACCTAGGCATGCAGACTGATTCCACAAACATTTGTGAAAGAATGGGTCGCTCTCAGGAGCTCAAGCATGGTACCATGATAGGTTACTACCTGTGCAACAAGTCCATCCATGAAATTTCCTCACTACTAAATATTCCATGGTCAACTGTTAATGGTATTATAACAAAGTGGAAGCCACTGGGTACAACAGCAACTCAGCCATGAAGTGGTAGGCCACGTAAAAAATGACAGAGCAAGGTCAGTGCATGCTGAAGCGCACAGTGTGCAGAAGTCGCAAATTGTCTGAAGAGTCAATAGCTACCGACCTCTAAACTTTGTGTGACCTTCAGATTAGCACAACAGTGCATGGAGCGCTTAATGGAATGGGTTTCCATGGCCAAACATCTGCATCCAAGCCTTACATCAGCAAGTGCAATGTAAAATGTCAGATGCAGTGGTGTAAAGCACGCCACCACTGGACTCTAGTGCAGTGGAGACATGTTCTCTGGAGTGACAAATCACGCTTCTCTGTCTGGCAATCCGATGGACATGTCTGGGTTTGGTGGCTGCCAGGAGAATGGTACTTGCCTGACTAAACTCATGAGAATATTTCTGCAAGCCTTTCTCCTGGTGCAAAGTGTAAAGTTTTGTGGAGGGGGGATTATGGTCTGGAGTTGTTTTTCAGGGGTTGGGCTTGGCCCCTTAGTTCCAGTGAAGGAAACTCTTATGCTTCAGCATACCAAGACATTTTGGACAATGCTATGTTTCCAAGTTTGTGGCAAAAGTTTGGTGAAGGCCCTTATCTATTCCAACATGTCTGTGCCCCAGTGCACAAAGAAAGGTCCATAAAGACATGGATGAGCAAGTTTGAGGTGGAGGAACTTGACTGGCCTCAACCCGACAGAACACCTTTGGGATGAATTAGACCGGAGACTGTGAGCCAGGCCTTCTCGTCCAACATCATGGATAAACTCATTACAATATTTCTGCAAGCCTTTCTCCTGGTGATACTTTGGACCAGACTAGTAGTTTTATAGGTAAGTTTTTCAGTGGAACTGTGAATTGAGTTGAGTTACTGGTACCAGCTGTTTGTGTTGTGTGTGGATATGTGCGTTTCATGCTGCTTTATGTGTAACTTTACGTGAACGAAAGATCAGTGCTTCCTGTTCAGTTGTGTAGGACTCCCCCAGCCAACCCGTGAGATGCAGAGAGGGGGTCTCCATATTTCTGTGCAGGATTATGCCTAGAAGCCACTTCGTCAAGAACATTAGCTCCATCACAGGACATAACCCTTCCTTTTGTCTAGACGATAGACAGCAGTTCAAAACACTTTTACTCTGCAGCAGAAAACCAGCCAACTGCTCTTTACACTTGATGGGGTCACTATGCATGTCAGTAACAGTCAGTGGACGCAAAACGTTTCCATCCAGAGTACTTGGACTTTGCACTATCGAGGACATAATGTGTCAAGCCCAGTAACTCAGCACGCACACACTTTAGTGAGAACGGATGAAAGTTTGTGAGAGGAATTGGCAGAACTCCATTCCACCGCTTCCTACGCTCAGCCTTGTTGGATGTTCATATTTTATTTTGTGCTTCCAACCAGATTGTTATTCCATCTGCTGCTCGGCACTGTTTTAATTCTGTTAGGGTGTACAGATTAGTTTATAAAATAAAACTCACACCTAGAACACAGTTAACACTGTCCAACCAGCTGGTGGCCGCTTATTCATTATCAAAGTCTTTGGTTCTGAGGGCTTTCTTAGTTCACATACCTACTTATTAACATAATTTTTTTTATTATTTTTTTTTTTTCCTGAACTGGGCTTCAACAAGAAAATTAATACATAATATATAAAATGTGACAGTTTTCATGCCAGCAAGTGTACGTTAGTTTAATTAGAAATAGTCAATAGGCTACTTGGCTTGTAGCGAGTGCATGGGTGGGCAATCAGCAGGACCCAAATCTCCCCTAAAAAGCGCCTTTACAAAGAACTGTTTTACTCATGGTTTTAGAGTGATTTCAGTCACTTTTTTTTACCAACATCACATTTAACTGCCACATTTATGTTTGTTAAGAACACTTAAGTTAATCTGTCACTAGCAACAAATTCAAAGCAGCCACCTTTGAAGAATATCTAAGGATTTTTTTGTGTAATATAGTGGTATGTATGAGGCAGTGCATGCAACCATTTTTTGCATAATCTTTTCAAGATGAAATAAAATTGAAGCAAAAAGGATGAAAATATATAATACTATGAGGTAGCTATATTTATACTAAAAAATGGAATGTATTGCTTTATGATATCATTCAAGATTTTCTTTACAGTGATCCTGAAATGAAATGAGACTTTGTTCCATATAAAGCTATGATTCATGTCTTGGGGTTTCCTGATGCTTTTCCATGATTCACAAACATTTACAGCAGTGCATTACAGTAGTGAATTTGAAATTTATACGGCTGTCAGTTCTCTACATTTCTGACATTTGAAATGATGGACTAACTGTCAATACCGTAACCATGATTATTGTTTAAGCTGCTACAATTCGGAGATGTGCAGTTAAAGGCAAGGTGTGATTTTAAAATGTTTACAAAATGCATACCCAACTTAAAGAATTACAGCCCCATCTCATACACTTAAACATGAATATGATAATACTATATCGTATTTCTAAAATATTTTCCAGCCAAAACTCTTCTTTTTGAGAAATATTCTCTGCTCTGATGGCATGGAGAGGGTGGCTTGTCACTCCTGGCACTGAGAATTGTGGGAGATTTCAGTGGCTCCACCTAACGGCCCACACGTTTATTGTAGATTATGGCTGGACGTTTAACTTGCTCTTTGCTTCAACTGGAAAATGGGCAGGAGGGATGATTAATTTAAGATGCTTTGCAGAGGGAGGGTTTAATTACAATGTCAGTGAGCCCTGGGTACTTGTGTACTCTGTTCCCTGGGTGTTGGTTATGTTACAATACAGGGCAGGTCTCCTGTGTTAACCGAAGCAGAGCTCAGAGCCCAAGGAAATGCACATTTTCAAATCCACATATAATGAAAAGAAAAAGACAAGAGCATGTGATCCTTTTTCATGAAGTGATGTAAAAGTCATTTTTACAGCTACAAAAGTGTCACATTAAGTAATATATAAGTAATATTTCAATACAAATCACAACCCTTACTGGGCAAAATATGTTTTGTACTTCCTTGGTATTGTAATATACAGGTAGTCCCTGACTTACGATGGAGAAGCGTTCCAATGACCCCATCGTAACTTGAAAATATCGTGAAAAATATCGAAAACTCGAGACAAAACAAATATTTGCTCTAAAAAAAAATGCATGGTCTAACACCGAGACAACTGAAGTCTGTTGATCGCTGGTGAGATTAGGCATCTCACAAGGCGGGAGATGTGAACATCCTGGCAGCGTCCCAACTGTTGTATCGCATGCACTGCTATGTTTTCCGGCCGCACGAAACTCAAAATATTTTTTAAATTTTGTCGTATCGCTATTGTCATCGTAAGATCGAAAAATTGTAAGTCAAAGCATTGTAACTCAGGGATCATCTGTACCTTGATTGACAGGTAAATAATACCACAAACTTTCTATTTAGAAATAAAATGTTAAAGGCTTTAAAGTAGGCACTACATAAGCCATTACAATAAACTATATTTATTTCTTTCCTAGAATAATGATTTTTCTTAACATCCACTTGTCCTAATTTATGTTTATTTGGTCTGTGTGTACTTCAGCTGGTTCCTCTGATGCTTGCTGTGAACCAATATTTTAAAGGTCTCTTGCCTCCTCCATCATTGTAAGAAAAAAATATCTCAACCTGGACTGTAATCAGTTACATTGTCAGGACTTTTTTTCTACTTTTAAATGAATGCAATGTCATTCACTGTACGGCTAATATTTATGTTTAAGCTTCCAGGAACCAAGAAACCAAGCTAAGACATATTGCTGGGTTGCAGCGTTATGTTACTGTTGAAAAAACTGTGCACCCTTTTCTTTGCATTCTGTTAGATTACTGCAACACTTTACATTTACACACAAGTACGAACCACACACTCAGAATCCAAAACACAGGTGCTTAAATCATTACTGGAAGCAGAAAGTACTACCATGTAAGTCCTGTCCTATCCTCACTCCACTGGCTTCCAGTTAAGTACAGAACTAATTTCAAAGTTCTCCTGTAGACATATAAGGCACAAAAAGGAAAAACGCCAGTATATCAATTTGAGTTGACTAATGTGTAGGCTCCAAATTATTCCCTATGATCTCATGATGATTCCACATTATGGAATAATCTGCCTGGATATGTACAGGATGCTAAACCTGTCTCAGTCTTTAAATTCCGACTGAAGACTTACTTCTATGATTAACTTTTCCACAACAGTCTCCATAATTCACTGTAATTAATGCTGTTGGTGCCGGTGTACATGCCAATGTACGTGTGGTGTTTTGTCATGGGATTGCCAGTTTTTATATTATGTACTAACCCCTCTCTGCAATCTTCTCTGTCCACATGTGTTCCCAGTGCCCAACAGGATACCTTGTTACGGTTGCTGATACCCAGTGTAACCCTCCCCCCTCCCTCCCAGATGGGGCCTTCGCCAATGGGATGCTGTGAGCCTGCAGAGAGCTACTCCTACACCTGGAGCACAGATGGACTCTATAGTGTTATTTACATTCATACTCTATATTATAAACTTTGTATTCTGTATTGTTAGCATGGCCAGGAGGGGCTGGGCAGCCAGTCAAACTTGGGCTCCCAGAGTTTTTTTTTCTTCCACATTGTGGAATTTTTGGTTGTTCCATTGTTGTCTGGCTTTAACTTTAACTTCAATCATCCACCCACTGTTAATTCTATAATATCTATAATTTCTCCCAGTAAAGCAGTTTAAGGCAGTTTGCTGTGAAAGGTGCTATATTAAAATGAATTGAATTGTTTCGAACTGAAAATCTTGTCATGTCTGAAAGCAGGGCTGAGGAATATTGGGTAATGTTTTAGAATTTAATATTATAATATCAAGTTCTATTGGGTTGTTTTTATATATTTAAAATCAACTTTGGTGATTCAATGTTTCACAAATTTTCATTGTGCAATACATAACACATACAGCCTACAGAAACAATTCATATTTCTGAAAACATTTCTTAGGCAGGGTAATTGAATGGACGGTGCAATGAGTAATGAAATATTGTTACTGTGCATTCCATCCAACATACCATATGGGGCAAAAAAATAAAATATATATACAAACAACCAGATATACACACAGAATAGAAGCTGTTAATCAGTTTAACAGTCTATCACTAACATTCTTTAACTACTGGCTGGAAAATTGTTTGTTATACTACACAAGCCTCATTAACCGTGGCTCTTATTTGTAACAGGCATAAAGCCCTGCAGTATATCTAAGGACAGACTTAATTGTCCATTGAAGAGATATAGCATGCCCATACCACTTTAACACAGTCATCTCTCCTGTTCGCAGATTTCCATTATGAACACCACCACACAATATCATCAGACACCAGTAAATCCTTGGTTTTCCAACAAACATTTTACCGTTCATAACAGGATGTTGCCTCTCTAACTCTCAGTCTTCTGTATCAGATTTATAGAATAGCAACCGACTATGCTACTGCAGACAGTATAGGACCAAAATACAGTGATAAAAGAGAGCAGCAATTGAAAGCAAGAGGATACATTTTTATCCATGTCCTCTTTCTAATGTCAGTTACTAAATTAGACATTTACATTAACCTTAGATAGCATGAAAATTCCCTGAATTTAAGAGGGATGGTTTAATTACAGTGTCAGTGAGCCCTGCTTTGCCTAGATGTCCTTGTTGTGTGGGCACGCCCCCTCGTTCTCTCATTTCCTTGTTTTCTTGTTTCTGCATTTATCTTCTATAGTGTTTTCACCTGGTTTGCATTTCCTATGTAAGATTTGTGATTTGTTTCGCGTTTACTCGGTTGTCAACGTCACTGTAGGTTTCCTTGGCATGAGTTGTGTTGCCATTTTTTCATTTGTTCTGGTTGCTTATTCTGTTGTGGTTTTTCCTGTGCCCACTTTTTCTCATGTTTAGCCCATGTCAGTCCTGCCCTTTTCAGTTCTCGTTATTGTTTCCCTCGTTTGTAGTTTGTGTTTGCGCACGTTAATAGAATCTCTGTGCTTGGATGTCCTCTGCCTCATTGTACCTGTCTCCATTCAGAACATATCCCTTTTAGTCACTACTTCTTTAATTACTCAATCTAATACCCTTTCATAGATTTAATACCCGTTCATATAAATCCATGGTAAGTTTATGTTAATGACTATAATAAAAATACAAAAAATGCTGAGCTTCAGTGCCCTTTAATACATCAGTAGTAACAAGCTGGCATAACAATGTCCCACCTGTAAACAGCAGGCACACACTGTAGAAACCCCTGTTAGTGAGTGCTAATGGGTCTCATGCATGCTGGTATAACTGACATCTTTCACTGCTGAGATGCTGCTGGCAAACTCCAAGACGTCTCTTCACATCAGCATCTTGCTGGCTTGTCAGGGGTGGACTTCAAGTAACCGGGAGCATGTGGTGAAGACTATTAGTCCAACAGGATGCCTGGCTGTGAGAGTCTGCTGGCATTGTTTGAGCGCTAAGGTCAACAAAGACACACAGAGCTAAGGCTGCTTCCTCTGTCTGAGCTGCCTCGTCCAAACATTAACCTGACATGAGGTGCTGGAGTGCCAGGTCAATGGACCGACTGAGCTGTTCAATTAAACACACAGCTAATGTTAGACACAGTGTTTTCTCTGTTAATTCCATCGAACAGTAGCTCCAGTTAAGATCATTCATGGCATGTACTTTTATTTAATATGAAATGACTTTGGGCCATACTGCCAGCCAGCAACACACACAGTGTAAAACAGAAAATACGAATTCCAGCATTTGGGTCATCCGAGGCCAATTTCCGTCAATACTGAAAACCTATCCAACTTTGTTGCTTCAAGCTATACATGGACTGGTAATCAGGAGATTCTGTCACATGCCAGAGTGGCTGGCCGACCTTGTGTGTGGACGGCCGTCAGACCCACTAAACATCTGAGCTGGACTGGTAATCTGTCATACCGGGCATTTTCCTGGTGGGCTGATGCACTTTGGAGCGTATTATTATTATTATATGGACCAATTCTAGAGTGGTAGGCTGCCTGGACAAAAAAATGCCTGGGCTGATACTCCAGCCCTGCTTCAAGCTATTTACCAGCGATTGAACAACACGAAAGGACACGGACTGACTGTAAACCGCACATAAGATAGCAAAGGCCACAGATAACATAAGCTTTAAACACAGTCCAAAACCTCCAACGGCTGAATTGCCAGTAGTCTACCTAACTCCCATGTATAACAACACAATAACACAGAATAATATAATTTCATAAAACAATGATTCCATTGGGTGTTGTGTTGAAGGCAACCTCAAGATCAGGCATGTAGGATAGCCTGTATTAAATATTTCCACAAGGGTTGAAGGTAGCCACAGATTTCACCCCAGGGCAGATACTCACAAATAGTGTTTGAATACAGTTGTACAGGTATTAAAAAGGAGAAATAACAAGATGTCAGACAGCGAGTGGCAGAACCACTGGCACTTGTGTTAGATGCCCAGCGCTCACGATAGTCCTGCCACGCCTTGTTGAGCGATTCAAACGGCACGGCTCACAGCCATAGACAGGTGCTATTGATTCTAACCTCATCACCTTGGCAGCTGGTGCACCTCACCAACTGCAGGCCGTACAAGTCGAATCCTGTCAAGCAGTGCACGAGAGGTGCCGATGTCTGGAATGGGGCAGTCAGTATCGACTAGACCTGCTTCTGCATCTTTTACAGGCACAGCTTCTCTCAAAAAATGACGTATCATAGTTTTTGCCCCGTTTCTTCGTGGAAGCACCTTAATGAAATCTCTATTCTCTGGTGCTCTGTTGATTCCCATGCAGCACTCCGCCCCATGCTGGCTACAGTATCACATGACCCGCCCTTAATTAGCATGAGCTAGTCGTCATTGTTGCACCCTGTGCCGCTTTAAATTTAGCTGCAATTACAGCATATGGAATGCAACAGCATGCTGCATGAACGCTAATGAAAAGTAAACAATGGGGAAAGGTTTACAAACAGTTATTAAAAAACAAATAATAGTAAAGCAAAATAAAGAAGTGAAAAGTTGAACGGGACGTCGGCTTTACTTGGGAGCTTGGAAGCAGTGAGCTGTGTGTGGAATAATTGTCTCTGTCCAGAAGCATAAAGCTGAAAAGAGAAGGAGAGCACACACTAAGCTGGGTGCCGGCCCATTCTGTGCTGTATTGACGAACACGGTCAGATTTCAGTTAGAGCCGGATTCTTTGTTGCGAGCCGGTATAGCTGCCAGACGACAAGAATGGGGTGTTTACAGACTCCTTCAAGATGGAGTTAAATTTGTCATGAATTCTGTAGTCCAAGCTAATGCTAGCGATAGGCACGTTAAATTCCAGAATTACTGTCAAGTCAATTTTCGCTGCCGACTACCTACAGCATAGCCTACAGTGAACATGAGGTGCGTCGAGATTTTACAGAAGGCCGCGTAGTTAGATGTTTGGCTTCTTTCAATGTGCTTTTTTGTATTCTACTAATATTCTTGGCTTTCTAAAGCTTGGGCTACAAAACGAGTTTACTGACTTAGCAACATTTCTTGTGACTTCTGAGTTGCCAGTATTACGAATGTTAACTTACTATTAACAGAGTATGTTATTCCTAGTGGGTTACATGCACGACATAAATTACCATGGCAACACACTTTATTACATTGTTTTGTAGTACACCCATCTAGAGCTTTGTTGTAGTGAATGTGTTTGTCATTAAACATCAAGCCTTTCTCTCACCTGCACTTAAGGTCCTGCTTTATTTACACTAGCATGCATGGGCCAGTTGTCCTAAGCTTCCTGTGACACAGTGTCCTGAGAACATCAGCTTCAAAACCCGTGTTCTCCCACTGAGCTAAACAGTGGCAGTGGTCTGTATGTCTTAGTGATCTGCTGTCCTTCAACAGTAGTGTGCAGCCTACTCCGATCTGGCACTGGAAATGCATTTGGAGCTGAAAAGCAATTTTCCCCAACATTAAGAGTTGTTTACTTCTACTTGCAGGGTCTTCAAATATCTAAGGTGTAAGTGTGAATAGAGATTATGCTAAGTGATGGATGTTCTCTCAGAATAAATGCAGTACCTCAGGCAATGTGATGTGGCTGAAATCGGGATGGAAGGGTGCCCTAGACACAGTGATACTGAACTGCCCTTTGTTGCACTACTCTGCCTATTTGTGAGGTCAAACATAACTAACGGAGTTTGTGCCAGCTGTTATTGCCAATGTATTTATTTAGTATTACCATATAATACCGAATACAACCTGCACTTAAAAAGAAAAGACCTCTGAAATTCGTGTGCAGATCTTATCGAAGCCTCTCATGTCGTGGTGCTCCAACTACGTGTGGATTTGGCAGCAGCTTTTCCAGGTTAGCCAAATTGGCACACGTGGTGCGCAGCTCATTTACACTCAAGTTCTCAGTGAAGAAGCATCGGTGTCAATCAGCGATTCATTCAAAAAAACGTTTGCGGTTATTTACTGTGAGTGAGAAAGTTGTGACTGAAGGTAAAATGATTGGAAATCGCGGTTATTATTACTTTTTACATTACTTTTTCTTGGGAAAGTGTTTGAAATTAGCCATTTTAAAGCACACTTGCAGAAATTTAGTAAAATTGGTAAGTAATCATGTGTGATTTGTTTTTCTGAATTTTGTCCTTCAAAATAGGGTGAGGATCTTAGTTGGTGGCGTGAGGTATTCGGAATTATTTGATATTTTTTCATCCATAAATGTCTCCAGAGACAGGCATCTTTACCTGTGCTCACTCGAACAGGGGCTGCTTTTTAGATCAGGAATGTGGATTGCAAGAATAAAACTGGACAGCAGTAACACTTCTCATTGAACATAAAAAAATTGGGCAGTGTGCACAAAACAGAAGACCGACTCTTCCTCTGGCGACTGAGAATGTCAATGCAGTACGTGATCAAACTGTGTCAGCAAGAACAATTTATCAGCAATTAATTATGTTGGTTTTTCCTTTAATTTTTCCCCTCTACATATGTATAAAATAGAGTGCAATATGTCTTTAAGGATGTCAGCCAAACCTATTTAAAGTGTCAGGAAGTACTCAGATCTTAAAAAGTAATGAGATTGTTATACATCATCTCTACACGAATGCTTAAATATGTCAGTTCTAGTGTTTTTATTGCACCTGTACACAGTGCATCTCAGTGCTTAATGCCTAAAGATCAGCTACCAAGGTCACACACACAGGTGTGTGAGCAGCTCTTAAAGGCCTGACCGAGAGCTAACCAATATTTAATGTTAATGCTGACCAGAAGGGGGGAAAGAGGAAATGAGTGTCTAACAGACAGGTTTCGGTGTATTTTAGGGTGTCAAAACATTATCACACAGGGCTAGGTTAGATGTTCACTTACGACATTGTAAGGAACACCGTCAGCGGCAGTTTTGTAGAGATGTATGAACAGCAAAATGATGGAACAGTTCAGGTCTGACAAGAGAAACACAGGCATCAATAAAAACGCACGTCTCGTTAACAGAGAGCAGCAACAAGCTTCTGCGTAAGTGTCTGTCCAGCTGTAAGATTTTAAACCTTTTCATATTAAACAGAATACACAAAATACATGTAAACATGCACTCGGTCAAAAAGTTAACTAGAAAAGGATGCTCAATCCACACAACTAAAGGGAAATCGAAAATAAAGATGACATCGCTCTAATAACCATGAACTTTAATCTGAAGTAAATGGCACAAATGTTTCAGGGCACACTGAGGAAAGACTTTGCCCCAAAACACTTGTGCCCGTTACATCTGATTAAAGTTCATGGTTATTGGAGCGCTGTCGTCTTTATTTTTGATACTAAACACAGAACCTGTTAGCAGTTCCTGGTAGAGGTTGCTGGTCACTGATGTAAAACAGGCACCAATTGATCCCCAGCCAAAAAAATGAACAGAAAGTTCAGAAGGACTGGAAAAATAAAAGTTTTGCACAAGCAGTTTCAGGGCGCCGAGTGCCGTTGACTGGCATGGGCACAAAATCAAGTGGTACTATATATAAATCAAGTGGTACTATATATAAATCAAGCGGTACTATATATAGAAGCAAAACAGAACAGTTTGTGGTATGTGACCTGGGTCATGTCTGTGCACCATCGTTAACAGAAGCGCTGTGATCCAAAATGTCTTTTTAAATTATCATAAATTCTACAGAGGAACAAACGTTACCTGAAATGCCTCTTGTTTATTGCCGTTGCCACACAAATTTGTGTTTATCTTCAAATGAATATTTACTGAGCCCACTGATTGCTCTGTTGAGTGATTCATGAGCTAAAAAAAAAAGTTTCATATGTTCAACAAGGCTATTTTACACCCTCAGTTCAATGAACTAAGACCATGTTTAAACTTTCTGCTTACAAACCAGGTATCATTATAACTAAAACATGTTGTTGCGTATTGTATATACCTATATATACACCTAACCTGCTTCACACCCCATTGTGTGATGACCTTTTAAACCCAAAAACTCCCCCGCCATAACATATCCAGTGTTCACACAGTTTTACTGAAACCCTTTCCCACCAGGCAGAAATGAAACCCTGGAAATGAGCTCATAAAAGCTCTGATTTGTGTCCCATTTCTGTTCACTGTTGGCAGGACAACTGAAGTCAGCACCAGGCTATTAAAAAAAATAGCTTTTGTCTTAGAGGATAGAATGGAGGAGGTGTAATTCGTGAGGAGGTGTAATTCGTGAGGAGGTGTAATTCATGAGAGAGTTTTGCTGGGCAACTGACGTTCACTAGAAGCCAGATTTACACGTCATTTAAAACAAGCATTAACAGATTTATGCAGAAGCTGGACATTTCCTTGGGGATCTGGCAGATATGTTTTCATCTGGAAGAAAGCAACATCTTTAACTACAAAGAGACTACGTGTCTGGAGTTGGGGGAGGAATTAGAGCCAACCACCACACCTCCCATTAAAACTAACCCTCTGCTGTCCCATGTAATATATAAATTGTTTAAATAATTTTTTGAAACTCACAAAGGTGATGGCATGAAGTGTTATACTCTTCTTCCACCCACAATCCCTAATATCAGTGTTTCAGCAAAATTACCCAGTTAAACTCATGGGTAAATAGTTAAAAGAAGACTTAAAGAATCTTCTAAATAGCAAATTGTGGCTAGACCTTAAAGTAGAGCAGTGGTGCTGAACCCACAACCTGCTGGCTACGTGCAGCGCACCACATTCAAAGCATGGCCCACATTATCTGACCACTCCTGAATAAATTCTTTTCAGATTATTTATTTGAAGAAACAGTGAACTAAAAGTGGTGATGGGCTGAGTGCACCCTGGGAGTACCCTACCCTGTCTTCTACTATAGGTTATGGGATAGGCTCCAGGCCACCTGCAACCTTGCCAAGGATAAGTAATTGGATAATTAATGGATGGATACATTGTCTTATGATGTTATTTTCATTAACCTGCTGTTTAATTAAAATCCAGCGAGTATATGTAAATGCATTACTTAAACACACTTTTGCATTGTATCTCATTATATCACAAACAGTCTGTGATTTCTGAACAATACAGTAGTTTTTCTATGTAAAAAATATCTACACCAAAAAATTAAGTAACAGTGTTCTTTGCCATTACAATAACACATTAGTTAAGAAAGTAGACAGTTTAGTCTAGGATCTATTGAAGTTTTTATTTAAAATTCTAAACAAAGATAAAATCAAAGTATTTCAGTGATCGTGCGAAACTGAACCTTTCACAAAGTCCACCCTGTTAGTGGAAATACGTCTCCCTCTGCTGGACGTTATTAAGCACTTCAGTTTCATTTTAAAATCACCAACATGCTTGCAGTCGCATAACAAGCTGTCTCTTCCTTTAAACGTTATTACTGGTATTCTCAAATATGTGAACTCGAACACCTGGCTTTGGTTAAATAATTTATATATAGTAAACTAGTATGAAAAATGTGGAGATCGTCTTTCTATTTTCATACTCGTAAATAATATGTGGTTGTAGGCCCCGTTTTATTCTTTTACCTCCTGCCTCATTTTTTTTTTTCATCCATTCATCCTCTCAACAAGCCATGATTTATTGTTAACAGCTTTTTCATTTTCAGACTAAATACAGAAGGCTCAGGATGTGATACAGTCCTGGCAGGATTGCAGCCCTTTACAGGGCTCTCTCATTCTCTCTGTCTCTTTCTGATAGGCACCTCTGGTGTAGCTATATTACAAACACCCATGTATCATGTGCAGGTTTACTTCAGGCTTGAAGTGGGCCAGTACACAGCAGAACACAGGTACCACAAACCTGTCTTGACATCCAGCACCTCTCATAAGGGATGCATCGGCACTTCTCATAAGGAAAGTACCGACACCTTTGTAAGGGGAGTACTGGCATCCCTGATGAGGGGAACATGTGCACCTCTCATAAGGGGAGTCCTGGCACCTTTGTAAGGTGAGTACATGCACCTGTGTTCTCCCATATAGTTTTTTTAAGTCTGCTTGTGAGAGCAATGTACAGACAATGTCAAAGTTTGCTTAAAAACTGTGGAAATAATGGAGAACACATCAATAATGTTCATGTTCTGAGGCATCATGAGGAGAACGGGAAGAGAAAGAGGCTGCCTGTCATCTTTATTTTATTGCATTTTGTTTTGCACCTGGGGTTGGGGAGAAATGATTTTTCGATTCTTCCTTATGCGAGGTACGTAAGGGCAGACTTGACAATAAAGTTGACTTTGACTTGACTTTTGACTTGCCTTGAGTCATCAGCAGACACTGCATGCTCTCATTCGGAAACAGTCACAGGACCATCTCTGATATCAAAAAAGAGGTTATATTTTACAAAGACCTCATCTCAACAGACAAGCAATTATGAGCCTTTTGTGTGTTGATTGTTACAGATGAAAAGGTAGAAATGAGATGGCATTTTGCAGAGGTTTGTCTAATAAAGAAAGAAAGTCTAATTCCAACATGTCAGGCGAAATGCTGTTGATACATTTTTTATTACTTTTTAGAGGTTGTACTTACTAGTACGCATTATATTGGTATACTCTTAGTATTGCTGTTAAATCATGTAGGCATCTAGCATTCAGAAGGCAACAGGACACATCACCAATATTTTAAACATGTTATCCCTACTTCCTTGGCATTCAGGAGGAACTTAATTATGGAAGGGAAACATACACCTGCATCACTTAGTTCAATCTTAGCTTAACAACTTTTCTTCTTCTTCTTCTTCTTCTTCTTCTTCTTTCGGCTGCTCCCTCTAGGGGTCGCCACAGTGGATCATCCTTCTCCATGCCAACCTGTTCTCTGCAGCTTCCTCTCTCACCCCAACCTCTCTCATATCCTCCCTCGTTACGTCCATGAAACTCCTCTTCGGCCTTCCTCTTCTCGTCCTGTCTAGCAGCTCCATCCTCAGCACTTGTCCCTATATACTCTGAATCCATCCTCTGCACGTGTCCAAACCCTCTAAGTGTCGCCTCTCTCACTTTGTCTCCAAACCGTCCTACCTGTGCTGTCCCCCTAACATGCTCATTTCATCACTATAATGGCTGTTTTCTCTGACTGATAAAGACAGGCATGTAAAACCTTTTGCTGATCCGTCACCTTTAGGAGGCGAAACATAAAGTGGCAATTAACTAAATGGATGGCTGGATAATGAACAATTTCAATCAAGTTCAAGTTTAATCTTATCTTAACTACTTGTTAATGACACTAGTTCAGAGGTGGGAGCACAACCAAACACCAACTTCACTGGCATGTACAGCTCACTACCCAGAATCAGTACTGCTGGAGTAACGCCTGTGGACTCCTGGGCCACGGTGTTGTAGGCCCACAGCATCATGGGGAGGTGTTGATCCCAGTCCAGTTGGGGTTAGTTGCTCAGAATGGCGAGTCGAGTGACCAGGGTGCGGTTAAATGAGGCTATCGCTCTGTGGGTGGAGTGGAGTAGTCTGGGTCTTCTTAATCCCTAGCAGCTGACACACTTCCGCCCTCATGGCTGACTCAAAGTTGCCCCCCTTGTCGCTGTGTAGCACCGCAAGCACCCCAAACCAGTTGAAGAATTCTTCAAGCAGTTTGCCAGCCGTGACGGTCACACTCTGTTTGGGAACCTCATACACCTCAGGCCGCTTTGTGAAATAATCCATGGCCACAATGACACAGCAATTCATCATGTCGATGGTGGGGAATGGGCCCAAAATGTTCACTCCCACTCGTTCCCTGGGGGCCTAGGATTGGAGGGTCTGTAGCAGGGCTCTGGGACATTGGTGCAGTGGTGGACATGGAGTGAGGACCCCCCATTCTTTTACACATGGTCACATACTGACTACAACAGCGCCCTACTGCTTTGACAGATCACTGGAAACAATATTATGGCCACTAGATGGTGCAGCTTTTTTGAAAAACAAACATGTGGAAAGCACCACTTGTTTCTCCTGATAAGTTGGAGTTAATTATACTTCATTCCTTCGTTTACCACAAAAACCTTTGCAAAGTGTTCTTTCTCCATCCATATTGAGGTGAGGTCTTTGGTGGTCAACATAAGGCTGGGATTTGGAAGTTTCTCAGTTTCTCAGCTCTCTGGGTGCTGCATATAGCTGCCCACTGTTTCCCCTCAGGTGATGGGTTAAATGCAGAGAAGTAATTTCCCTCTAGGTTTAATAAAGTGTTATAAAAATCTCAAGCTGATGTCCAAGATAAATGTTACTTAATTCCAAATGACATCATGTACTGTCCACTGATGACACACGACAGTCTGCCTCATTCTCTTCTTGTTCTCCTCACGGGGCTTCAGAGAGTGAACATGTTGATGTCTTCTCTGTTTGTTGTTGTCAATACCACCACTGTTGGCAAACAATGTCATTTACCTCTGAATTGTGTGTGTGTGTGTGTGAGAGAGAGAATATAATAGTCTGGAGTCCTAACAGGGCTGTATCATGTCCTGAGCACTCTGCCTTCTGTTGTTTACACAAAAGTCATGTCTTATAGACAGGATGATAGTAAGAGGTCAATGAGACCTTTAATCACATATTATTTACTAGTATGAAAGCAGGAAGATAATAACCACACAGCTTGAACTAATGAACTTGTCGTGAAAGGTGGACATTGTGGTTTTCAGTCCTGAGAACCTTACTCTGTGGAGTAGAGAAGAAGAAAGGAATCGTCACCTAAACCAGAATTGTTGGTGGAGAAGATAATCATAGCAGCTCCTGTTGACATGTTGGGGAAACCTTCACTACTTCATACGAGTATCTGACCAGTATAGGGCATCCTGAAACAGCTGGGAAAAAACAAGAGGCCAGAACAGCCGTCATTAACCACAAACACAAACACCACTGGAACAGCTCCCATTAACAATGAAGCAGGGTCTAGAACAGCCCCCATTAAAAATAAACCAGAGGTGGGAACATTTATATTTTATTATCCATCCATCCATCCATCCATCCATCCATTATCTTAACCGCTTATTCCTGGTGAGGGTCACGGGGAAACCTGGAGC
>JABJVR010020760.1:0-38970 GCA_025773905.1 Chitala chitala
CCCTGCCCTGTGCTCTGGGATGGGCTCCAGGTTTCCCTGTGACCCTCACCAGGAATAAGCGGTTAAGATAATGGATGGATGGAATAATAATGTTTTATAAGATTTCTCATGTTATTTTTTGACTCCTTTTGAATAATTCTCTTTGTTTCCAGTAGAGGGCTGATGTCAGGTAAGACAGCAAACCAGTCAAAGAAAAGGGTGGAAACACTAAGGGAAAACATCTTCCTGTCTGCTGGTAATTACTTTTTGAAAAAAATAAAAATAAAAATAAATAAATAAATAATTTTTTTTTTTATCAAGGTCATACTTACAAGGATAGAGAAAAATAAGTGTATTTATGTTTCAGAAGCAGACAAATTCAGCCCTCAGCTGTTGTCCCTGGTGAATTTTAAAGTTGTAAATTCGGCCTGTGTGGCAGACTGACGTGAGCTGTTTTCTCAAGTTTCTCTTCTGGATCTTTCCACACACTTTCTTAGGCAATTTAAATTTGTCTCAGAGCAAGAGGGTTGCCTAAAGCCAAGGTTCTGACCCACCATTCTGTCTGTTCAGTCTCACTTCCTGTCATTCGTTCAAATGTTCTGACATTACCTTGGCAACAGGCAAACTGGTCTCAGGCTCCTCCTCCAAAGTGCTGTTCTCAGCTGTTGACAGATAAATAATTACTCATCTGTGGTACTGTGTGGTCACCAGATACTGTCATACTGCAGATTCTTTACAAGAGCCTCTGTAAATGTGACTGCTACCACTACAAGACTAATAACATCATCGCAAACAGTACTGTTAGAGAGCTATGTTATTACAATGAGAAGTACTGTTAAAACCACTTCCACATTTTAAGTTTCTGTTTACACATACAACAGTTCTATTTGTATATTAGTCATGATGATCTAGTAATTTATTTCACCAACCTAACTTTTGTCTTATCGTACTCATTATCCTGTAATATCATGTGTTTGGTTATCACATTAAAGTATAAAATAGTTAAACTTGAGTTCACTTCTTAAACTTTTCATCAGATTCCTGCTATAGTCCATGGTTAGTAATACATAGTATGGCAAGGTCAGGAGACTGACATGCAAGCTTGCACTGATCTGGTTTCTGTGTTAAGACATACACCCTCGTCACATGACCTCAGACAACACATCCTCCCTGTCTAATACAATTATGTGCATCCGGCCCTTCAGGTTTCCAACAGTAATCACAATGCCGCTGTGATGGGGCACCTCTGCCATGTCTGTGGCACACCCAACACTCTGACATCAAACAAACAACACGATGTATCAGCAGACACAAGGCGCTTTAAATTAAGTCATGATACCGGCTTCAAAATAGTCTCACACGCTAAAAAGATACAATCAGGGGTTGCATAAACATTGCAAAATTACAGAGTTCCTTTCAAATAAATATCAGGAAATGATTACAGCCTTTGAGATAATTTCCAAAATGCTATCCTTAAATCCAAGATTTGTAAACATTTGGCAGATGACTATCTAAATCTAACATACATTTCTTTTCCATGGACAGATGTTATACTCCATACGACTGTTGAATGTGAAGGTTTGGTGAACTGACCAAAGTGGATATCAGAGACAAAATGTTTATGGCTTTTTATATTTTCCCAGTCTAGGGCCCATATGTTACAAATTTGGAAACTGGTAGTTTCACAGTGTAAGCACTTTTGTTCACAGTCTACTTACCAGTGGTCTAACGACCCCCATGGTAAAACATCTTTAACATCTCTAAGTTTTATGCATTTAAAACCCATGATATTTATAACATGTAGGCTATCAATTTCCAACACATCTGAGATCTCAATACAAACAGGAGGTACTTGGTTTTCTCCAATTGCTGAAGAAAACAAGAAGTGGGGGGGGGGCATAACCCAGACACAAGGGCATGTTAAAGGAGTGTTTTTAATGTACACGTTTTCTCTGAATAATACGTTTTTAATGTTTACAGTCATTCATGCTGCTTACTACGACGTGATGTGTTTTCAAAAGTTTTAAAAATTATTTTTAGATGCTTTTAACTGGAACATTTGTTCTTTACTAAGTACTATAGCGTACTGCATTTTCCGAGGCATTCTGATTTGCTGTTACCGTCTGAAACCCTAAACTTTGTTTTGCATACGTGGCTGTCTTGTATTACTTGAAGAGAAACATGATGGCTGATCTCGTGTGACTGGAGAATTTCAAAAGTCTAAATCAGCCATGTGACCATACGTTCAATCTGGCGCTATCCCAGCACCAGTACTCTTTGCGCATCACAGACACATCGTATAATGTCAAAGAGCCGAGTATGTGTTAACGGTCTCACAAAGATGCGTTTCATCAGTTTGCTGCTATGCGTCATTGCAATACTCGTACAGTAAACTGTCATGTTGAATGGACGTGTAATGTCGGTAGCATTTTAAGTTAAAGACTCTTTCATTCACTACAGCGGGTACTGTCATCAAAATTGTGAAATTAAAGTTATAGATTTACCAAAATATACATATATGATTTTTAACATCAATTGAAATGCTCAGATCATGCGATTGACAGTGTCTGTTCGTGTCATAATACGTTCGAATTAAATCGAATACAGTACCTAAAACTGCAAGGCTTTTTTATATAAAAAAAAAACTCTTCTCGAAAGCTTGTTTGGTGACAATAAAAACGCAAACCCAGACAAAATACAATTTTATTAATTTTAAAATAATTTGCATGCGCTTTTTTAAACTCTATTGTTTTAACCCAGGGCGTCAGCGTTTGAACGTATTCCTTACATGGATAGTGCCGTTGATGGTGTATATATAGCATAAAAACAAATTAACTTTAAATATATAGTCTTGTTACAGTCTACATCCTGCTAGACACAGATCGACATTCTACAGGGACGCACAGAAAGCAGACGGGAATTTTCACTACATTTTGACCGTACAAAATTTCCACTAAAATTAATCGTTTAGTTAATATTTAATTTAAGAGACAAAGGTCCCGCCAGTTCACACAACAGCCGCTATGCTTCCTGAAGAACTCGCAACCAGTTAACTTTTATCACTATTTACGTGCAGCACGTGTCTATTTCTAATAGCGCTGCAGTTATTAAGTAGCTGAGCGTTCTAAGGCGCTGCCATCTGGAGGAGTGGGTTCGAATCCCTCTTCTAACATAGTTTAGCCGTCTGGGAGCTAAATGGCTAGAACGTCAAGCTCGAATGCAGAAGTCCCCCTGTTCGGATCCCAGCACAGGCTGGTGTGTCCTTGAGAAAGACTCTCAAATGCCATGTTCCCCGGGCGCTGCACTTGGCTGCCCGCTGCTCCCCCAGGGGGGATGGGCCTAATGCAGAGAACAAACTGAATTATAACATGTATACGTGCTCAATGACAATAAAGCTGCTTCTTCTAAACACTATTCATCATATTTGCTTTCATTCCTTTACATCATGTCGTTACTGCTTTTATTTTTAAATGTGTATTTACTTAACAAAGGTACCATGCTTTCATAAATTATTACTCTACATGTCATCTGTTTATTATGAGCGCTCAGAATGAGTATGAACATACCTTTATTACTGAATTTGTGTAGGTTGGCATTTATTATTTGTATAGCTAACGTGAGCAGTAAACGTATTCAGGAAGCGCAACGAGAGCGTAAAACCAGCGGACTTTAACAACAGCGGGGAGTCAGTTAAGTGCAAAATCGAGAGGGGAAAGCAGACTGGGTGACGCACAGCAGCCACAACCAACGTTGTTTCAAAGAGAAGTCAGGTGTGCACAGCGAGCCTACAGGTAATTACGACACATTCCCAGGCGCGCCCACGTCTTGCAGGTAAAGGTTGATTTCGATTTTTGTCGCCTTGGTACAGCCACTCTGGGACTGAGAATTAATTACGTCAACTACATGTTTTATTCTACCACGGATGTGATATATAGCCTACTTTTTTCACCCACTTAGGGTAAATACACGCAATACTAAAAACTGGTTTCGTTTACACGTTTCATATACAACTTGTACCAGAAAACCAAAGGTAAGCGTTTTGAAAAACCTTACCATGCAGCTGGACTAAATGAACCGGAGAAAACTTGATTATATCACATTTTAAAGTTCTGTTTGTGAAAGCCTTGGGAAGTATTAATTTCAACGTTGGGTGAGATTTTTTTTTTTTTACCATTGGCATTGCAAGATGTTTTCGTTCTTACATGAAAAAAAAAAAAGTTATTTATTTATAATTTTTTCAGACAATATATATGTCAAGAATAGCTCGTCGCTTTTAGTTGTCATGGTATGTACAGTGGTATTTGATATGCGCTTGGTTAATTTATCTTCTCGTACATAAGCAACAAAACTTTTAATCACGCTGTTCAGTTTGGTTTTGTGTCTAATTTTAATGGCTGATCTAAAATGAGTAATGGTCAGTAATAATTATTAATACTTAAACTGCAGAAAATCTGCATAATGAGACTGAAACTTGTGTTGTTCGTGATAAATAATAGGGTTTTGCAGTATATGCCAGAATTACGTAATTTTAAGCATAATGCATTCACTATGAAATGTACTGTGTGTTAAGATATTGCCCTTGCAGGACGGTCCTACAGTAAACTGCCAGTGGAAAGGGTTGGAGATGTTGACCGGTTTTCAGATTATTTGGTTGTCCAGACTGCGTGTCTGCGAAGTCAACTAACCTGCAGACCGTTTTTGCCTCCAAGGGTAGCGCTTCATACCGGCTAGAGTCATGCTCCAGCAGATCCTAACGGACATGTACATCGATCCCGAGCTCCTAGCGGAGCTGAATGAGGAGCAGAAGCACGTGCTCTTTTTCAAGATGAGGGAGGAGCAGGTGCGGCGGTGGAGAGAACGGGAGGCCGAGCTGGAGAAGCAGGAGTCGGCGGCGGCGGCGGCGCCGCCGAAGCACGTTAAGAAAGGTGACACGTTTCACGTTAGATTGTGGATCAAGGGTTCATAACCTGGTGTATGGACTTATGTGAGGTTGAACGCGAAAACAAATTACATCTTTGTTTTTCCTAACGACAAACTTAAATGAAGTTTTCCATCAGTTATAACAACAAATCGCAGAATCGTTAGCAGTACTTCTGACTTTGTTTTTAAAACGTGTTGATAATTGTATTTCAGTATAATTGGTGTCCTGTGTAATCATATATACCCAATTCAGTTTTATGTATTTAAAACCATTATTCTGAGAAGGGGTCCATGGCACAGAAAAGGCCAAGAACCTCAGCTGTATTTGAACGACTCACAGAGGTACAGGGCACTGACTAACCAGGATGTTGCTTATCCACTTGGTCTGCATTGGCACCAATGGCTACTCCCTGTACTGTACACAACATCTAACTGCAAACTTAATCACCCTCTGGTTATTAGAAACACCGCTGTTAAGCCTCACATTAACATCATTAAAACAAACCAGGGTCTTCTGCGCTGCGTTGCCAGTTAATGAGGTCTCATGAAGTTTCAACACTAACAATGACTCAAGATCATGCAGTACTTTTCCTGTTGAGGCAGGGTTTTTGTGGCAGCATGTGCTGATCCATAGGGGTTAACCTTGTCACGTTCTCCTAACTGATCACAAACGAGTTCCAGCACTCCTGTTCAGCTGCGTCTTACTGCAGGAGGACAGTGTGAGGTCATTACAGAGGTCGCTGTATAAGTTGTGGCACCTTCAGCCATTCTGTGTTTCCTGATACAGATGCCAAGTCTTTGCTGGACAAAAAAAAAGCCAAGCGGTTGTGTTCAATTGCACATGAATTTTGACCGATGTTGTCATTCACGTTCTCCAGCTACAAGTAAGCAGGTCGCCTGGATGCAGGGTGTGGACAGCGATGTGTGGGTCTGGGTAATGGGCGAACACCCGTCCGACAAGCCCTACGACCAGATCTGCGACGAGATCATGGCGGAGAGGGCGGCACGGCAGGCGCAGAAAGAAGCCGAGCAGCTCAGGTATGTGACACGACATCACCTCCGCCTGGCTCTTCACCTCGTGTCATAAGAGGTGGAAAGGTGATGCATACTTTGGGTTGAACACTTTGACACACTCCACTGGCTTCGGTTCATTTTACAGCTCTTTCACTGGTTCTCTCAGATGCCCTGCTTGGACTGGATATGAAAAGGAGACTGGTAGTTAATGACTGATTTCCAAATATTATGGTACGACTAAGTGCAAGAGGAAAACACCTTCTATGTATTTGTATTGGCATACTTTAATATGTGCAGTTGTGTCCTGTTATTTTCAGAAAGTCGTAGTTGAAATGAAAGTTGCAACAGAGGTGTGCGTGCGTGTGTGTGTTTGTGTAAGGGGGTTTGGAGTGAGAAGAGGGAGAAACCCTGCTGGAGTGAAAAGGACAATGACAGCTTTGACCTTTGGAACGAACAGCTGGACCCAAAAATGCAAGCCCCCACATTGTGCAAAGGCATAGGATATGCAGATGAGCGTTATTTTGGATGGGGGGGGGGCTTGCTGTGATTAGCAGAGTTTGCCTTTATGCTCTCAGTTAGGAGAGTGGGTTTGTTTAGGTCTGTCTCAGCTCTCTGGTCACAAACACACAGCAGGAAAATCAGTAAACCCTGGCGAGAAATGCTTTGGTTAAATATTTTTATGTTATCTGTACATTCGAGACACTCCCTGCACTGACTGATTAGGCCCTTTGTAAAAAAATAAGTCAGTAAGAAAAGGGGAAATTCAATGCTTCTCTCTTAGTGCCCAGTTCATAAATATACTTTGTAGTTAAAATTAAAAAAGTAATGGAAACATAAGTGAAATTGTCCTGGTTTTCAAAGTATGATATATGAGCTGAGTGAAGCTTCAGGCTTTTATCAGGCTTAACATGAAACTGTCATAAGGGGGGAAAAAAAAAAACATTGCAGAATCCGCAGTGCGCCATTTCAAAAAATATAGTGTCATTGAAATCTATTACCACAGAATCCATTAATCTTCAAGTGCTTCCCTAGTGGGCTAAATATAGGATGTGGAACATTTTTGTGAGAAATAATTTGTTGATGAAGTCACAATATTTGTCTGCTCTGTAATGAGTATAGTTTTGCGGTGTGTATAGCCCACACTGGAGAGAGATGTTTATTTATGGTTTTCACTGAGTAATTGTGTGTGATTTGTTTGCTTTGAGCAGACTAAAAAAAAAAACAGCAGATTGTATACTGTAGTTTTTATGTTTGCCACACAAACACGATAATGTGTAATAACATTCACATAGTCACTCCGCACTTCACGTATATTCCAGATGGAACTTGTTTTTTTCAGTTGACCTTAATGAGAAAATCAAACACTTGCAAACCAAGGCCTGATTAAGGTTCTTGGAGTTTCCTGGGTTCAAGCTCATGAAATATAACAGAAAGGTCTGAATGTGAAAGTAAGAAATCGCATACAGTAACTCGTTCCAGGATAGTTGTCTGGATATGAGGAATTGTAAAGAAAAGGGCAGTGTGTGGATGGGAGCTTTATACCAGCTTATCACGTGTGGGTTGTGAATGGAAAATATGTACATTTAATATGCTTATAATTGCACTTACCTGATTGTTTTGTTTGCATATTTAACACACCCACACTATAAAACACATGACAGAAGGGGGATTATTTTTTGTTTCCACTTTTTCATTATCTTTTCCCATTCTTTCTTCATTAGTCTGAATTGTTTTAATCCTCTGTATCATTTTAAAATGTACTTGTCATCGTTAAGTGCCTTTAGCTAATCCTGGAATGCAAACTTTGCATACACTTCACAGCGATGCGTTGGTGTGCGTGCTTTTACTTAGGGCCAAGAGAGAGGAGGAACTGGTCAAGAGGTTTTCTGACATGGTTGACCCAGAGGGAGAGGCGAAGCTGCGGAGGCAGGAGGAGGAGAGGAAGGAGCATTTGAGGCAGGAGGCAGCAGAGGCACAGAGGAAGCTGGAGGAGCTAAAGGTACCCTGCAGAGTGTCTCAAACAGCCAATCATTACTGAGTTTTACTGCTCCTCCATGGACAATAACAACAATATTTTTAAGTCAAACTAGGTGAACTAAACTGAAGTGGACGTATAATTGCAGCGTGAACAAAAAGCCATTCCTGATGAAAACCACGCCAGGAAACGCTACTTTTATGTCTTGCTGTTTATTTTTCATGCAAAAAAATACAGGGGTTCTTGTGGAACAATCATGTCTTTCAGCTAAGTTAGATCAGGTCTGCATTTGATTATTACGTAAATGGAAGACAACTGAGAAAATTAGGTTAGGGTTGGTAGGAAAATAAAGAAATGAGAAGACAAGAGTTTTCCAAAGGGGCTGGCTGAAGTAAGTCAACATATTGTCTCCAGAGAGTAGCATTCTGTGTTAATCAAAAACAGCACCCTCAGAAAAATGCACATTAGCAGAACCAGTGTGTCGAAATATACAGTGCATAAGGAGGCAGTGCTGAGACCCCTGTTGGCTTGTAACCCAGATGAAGGAAGCAGAGGAGAGGCAGAAGGCCGAGGAAGAAGTGCGAAAGCTGGAGATGGAGCGAGCGCAGCAGATCTACATGAACCTGAAGGAGATCCACCAGAATGCACAGAACCAGGAGAAGGAAGACACAGAGTGGCAGGAGACACGTGAGCTTCTTCTCAGCTCTGCATCACATCTACCACAATCATAACACATTTACCATAACCAAACAGATGGGAGATTTATTGTTATTGACATTACTGTTTATAGAACTGTGTTGCACCTAATTTCTGTGTGCCGATTTCTTTGTGTAGAAACCATTGTGTACTCAGAGAAACCACATCACTAGAGGTTATAAAGGTTAAAACCACAAAAGTTTTGAACACTGAGTGAAGATTACATCACCTCAGTTTTGATCTGACTACTCTTTTTAACTTGAAGTCATCGCTAACCTGTTGTATGGACTTGGTGAAAAATAGTGGTCTTTTGAGTTATCCAAAGAAGTGGGTCTGAGTGAGTTGAGACTAGGTATCTAAAAATTTGTGACAGATTTTGCAATTCCATAAAAAAGCTGGACAATGAAAACATATGAACACATACAAAATTGCACATTTATACTTAAACAGAACTGCAGTCATGAGGGTTTTTGCATTCCTTGGAATTTGAAGGTCAAATATTTTGTAATAATTCCATGTTGCTGGAAACAGGCTTGTCAACTGTTTACATCTTTCTCCATATTCAGTACTTGCTGCCAGTGTGAGTAGGAAGAGGTATGTGGGCTATTTATAGCATAGTAATAGAAAAACTGGTTATGACAGCCCAGGTTAACTGCCTGTGGACTTCCTGGAAAATCCCTGTGGTGATCATGGTTTAAACTCCAGTGGACAGCCCGAGTGGATGAGCGTTGGACTTTCACTGACAAAGCAGTAGTCACTGCTGGAGAAATCTCCAGCCTTTCCACTGCTCTGCTGAATCTAGTCTTTTTGCAGCATACTGCTGTACAAGTGTTTTAGAATGCAGAATTTATATGAACTTGTGCATCCCAATTTATCCATAAATTACACCATGGACCTGGCCTAAATTTTTTATCAGAACGTTTATTTTCATATGTAACTACTTTTTTTAGGTTTTTGCACACATGGCAGTTAATTTTATTCATTTGTACCACTAACTGTATTACTGTAGCAACGTTGTGTTTAGTTCAGTTAGCTTCAAGGTACAACAGCTGCACGTATCATGAAGTCGGGATTCTACAATGTCCAAAGAACGCGATCACTTGCATCAGGACGGCGACGGGGGTGGGTGACATCTGTCCATGTGTTTGTTGGCAGTGCGCAGGTCCAAAGAGGAGGACCAGCGGAGGCGCTCCATAGCCAAACAGACACGAGAGGACCACATGAGGCGCTCCTTGATGGCGCTTGAGCGAGGCCGCGTCGCTGCGATGACCAAGGCCTTTGGAGGAGAGAAGCCAGCGCTACTCCCCAAACCGAAACCAAGGACCAAAAAGAACGAGCCTCTGACCCGGTGAAGATCCCCTCCCCCCACAACCATCACGTCCAGCCATGATTACAGCCCTTTCAGATGCTCTGCCTCGTGCTGTTATGGGGCAGCTGTGCACACGGTAACCCAGATGTGCAGCGCTCCACCATGCTCCCCGTTAGGTGCTTCACTGCTTACACGCAGATGATCACACGGCTCCATCCAGGACAGGCTCAACAAATGTTTGCTGCTGGCACATGTGTTCCTTTTTGCAAACTAGTTACAAGTCCTAATTCCACCTAAGGCTTGGATCTACAGTGAAACCTCAAATACACTTGCACAGGCAAACACAAGAAAATTATTTCAGATAGAGACGATGTGAAAAAGGCCAATTTTTTCCCTCTCCTGTTTTTAACTATGATTCTAGATCTTTTTTTGTGTAAAATTTGTCACATTTCTGCTGATGGCCTGTTAAGCATAGGTAGTCTCCCTGGGGGTCACATGACCGTACCATGTGCTCCCCTTTCAAGGCTAACGTCCCGTTTTCCATCTCTTGTGTATTTTGGCAGGAGGCCGTGTGTGCGGAGGACACAGTCCACCTCTAGCAAGGACCAAATTATTCAGTGGTTCCGGGAGGAGCAGTTGCCCCTCCGAGCAGGCTTCCAGAAGGACCAGAGTGGCATTGCTTCCTGGTTTCATGGTGTGTGTGAGAGAGAGGAAAAAAACGGCAACAGTATTATTTTATTATCTCTGCTGCCACCTAGTGGTGCTGTATGTGCTGTGCAAATTGTTCACATAAGTATGCAACAACAATACAAGTCCTCCACATTTCAGTCCAGGCATCAACTACCCATACATTAGTAGTCAATATAAGTTTAAGCAGAGGTCTAAACAAGTTACATGGTTATAGACAAATCTACATTTAGAGTACATTAACACAAGTCAACCTTTATTTATATGGCAGCTAACAACCTTGGAGTTGATCCTAGGTGCTTCGCAAAACGTGGGACTATATAATAGAAGCGATGTGTGCACAGAGAAGAGCGTATGCACCACATACAGCAACAGCAAAGCATATTTAGCTGGTGATACAATCAAGGGTTGGTGCGAGGGGGAGCAGAATGTTGACTTTATCAATGTGACACACCAGTTGCTGAGGCCATTGGCTGGTGTGAAGATGCTGGCCCCAGTGGCAGTGCACTTTGTGACGATTTGGGAGGGCGTGGTAGGGTTGGGAACTGGCTGAGCAGGCAAGAGTACTGAGATGAATGGTGTCTTCAGAGCTGCAGGAAAGCCTGTTTAGCTGGTTTGGGATGAGAGAGCTGTCAAGATGGGAGGTTCACTTTGTATTTAGTAACACACTGGAATCAAATTGCTTTTGCATTAGTGCTTCCAGAATTCCTAACACCACTTTGTTGCAGTCAGTAGGTTCTACTAATCTAAACATTTTTAAATTATTTCCTGTAGTCATTCCTGTTCCATTAAAATTGTTATAGTTGGCTCTCCGTGCAAATTCCTCATTTCAATACAAAAACAGCACCAGGTGTACACAGCGTGATGTTCTTCCTCTTCCTACAGGGATAATTACCCGGCATGAGGCAGAGGAGCTGCTTCGCTCAGGGGAACCAGGCTACTTCCTCATTCGTGTCAGTGAGAAAATATTCGGCTATGTTCTCTCCTACCGATGCCCCCAGGGCTTCAAGCATTTCCTCATTGATGCCGCAGAAGGTTGCTACATATTCCTGGGAGACCAGATCAAGTTCTCAACACTGAACGAGTTAGTGGAATACCACAAGGTACAGCATTACTTCAAACCATAAGTAATCGAACAACGTGAGAAGAACTAAAAAAAAAAAAATTTACAGATGGTGCTCTGTCTGTCCTTGTGTTGTCCATAAATGGGGAAGAATGAAGAAAGTCTTTGGTTTCATAGTTTTGTTTTTGTTTGTCACTAGGTGGAGCCCATTACCACGATGGGTGGAGAACAGCTGCTGATGCCCTGTGGTCAGAGGGCAGGTTCTGTGGATTACTTGAACCTTTTCACCAGCCAGGGAACGTCAGAAACCAATGACATGGAGAATGACGGAACATTTCTGTAAAAAACGTTTAGCCAATGTAACAGGCATTTCAGTACAGAATTTCACCATGTATTTTATTGAATTAGAAACTTTAATACTTTTTCCAACTTTAGACAACTTTGGTTGTCTGTCTTGGTGCCAGTCAATGGGGCGTGCCAGCTCCCCCGCTGGACGTTAAGTAATGGAGATGGTGCTGAAGTTCTTATTTTTATGAAGAAACAACTTCAAAATGACAGGAGGGCCAAGTATTCACTGTTGAAGGAATTTAACAACCTTTCAAAAGTTTTGCATATTATTAATCAAATTTGTCAAATGGAGCAGTTTTCTTTAGACTACCACTGAACATATGTTGGCTTATTACCTTCCACCAATGGTATACTAATAATTAGGCAGAAAAATCACATTAGGTACACACATTTCTACATGATGCATATCATAAAACACAGGTGTAACTGCTTTGCTGTTCGGTCAGATTACTTGAATTAGATGGTACGCTTACATGAAGGAGCTGAGCACGTATTTATAAAACACACAAATTACAGGGTTAAATGCAGAAAAAACGAGAGAAAAACTTCATCTTACTTGGGGGGGGGGGAGCAGCCTTAACACGGGTTTAAAAAAGAGTACAGACATAGTATTGTGCCTTTAGGAATATTTTGCTGCTGTTTGTAATTTGGATTTTTTTGTAAAGTGCTCTAGTCATATATTTTTTTTCCTTTTACATTTAAGGTAGACTTGGAGAAGCTTCACATTTGGTTACAGTATTTATTTTGTTGATAGTTTGCAGGCCATAAGGCATCCTTCATTGCAGTGCATTTTTTAGCCTGGATATTAGCATGTAAATGGGCCCAGAGCAGGAGAACCAGATTCTATCAAGAGATTTCATTTACAAACAAACACTGCTGGATCTGGGAGAGGTAAAAGGAAACCATGACCAGAGCTTCTCCATAACACATTACAAAAAACAAGAACCAAAAGGGAGACGGGCATTTCACAGCTACAACTCAGGTGAAACGTCTCATTTCATGTATAAAGACCACATTTTTCAAAAATTGGTAAATGGATTAGAGTTTAATCCTCAAGAAGCTGTCATGTAATGCAGAATTCAGGGCAAAATCCACTTCTTTTGATATCATCTGGTTACAATTCAGAGAAACTATTGGAAACTGACCAAAATTTTACTTTCTATACATGTTAGCATTCAGTGGTCTGTGTGGGGGGGAAATGTTTTGTATGGCCAAACAGGTACAAACTTTAATTTTAATCTAAAAGCAAATTATCAGAATGTACATGGAGAATACACTATATACAACAAACTACATACTGGAAAAATGTTGTCTTTACACTATAGTATAATTTGGTTAAGCAGAAAAAATCAAACTTCGCAACTTTATGCTGACCTATGTTGAAATGTTCAGACTAATATTAATAATGGAACAACATTAGATCACACCTGGCATGGATGTGCAAAAAATCCCTTTATCCAACTCTTGCATGTCAAGGTACAAATTTGAGCATTACAGTTCAACATGTTTACAAGGCACCGACTATAAAGCTGTAGGGCTATCGGCCAAATCATATCACTCGAACACTGACCAATTCAATTTAAAATGCTCAGGCCCTGTTGGATCCAAATAGACTTCATGCCAACATGAAAAGACAAGTGGCAGCAACTCCCAGGAGTACAGAAAAAAAAAAAACTGTTGGGGAGTTTGGTGGGGGCAGGGGTGTGGATAATCCACTGAAGTGAAAGAAAAAGTGAAACAGTGGGAAGGTGGTGCCACATACTGCATTTTCCCATCACTTTGTTCCACCCAGTGACAATAAACCTAGGGGAATTTACAGAGCAGCAGCTAATTCGAAATGGGAGTTCCTGAAAAAAAAACACTGAATGTCAGTGGTATGGGCATGAAGTAAAGTGTGCCACACTAGCCATGCCTAGGTTAATCGGCCTGAGCGCGTCTCCACAGAATCGGTGTGCTCTTAGTGTCTGAACAGAACACACACACACACACACACACACACAGGTATGCAATTAAGGGCCTGAGATTAAAATTCTTGAAAGAACTGACTATATAAAAACACCAAACCTGGGCACTATCCAGGATGCAAAGGGAGCAACTTTTATCCTTTGCAGGAGAGGCAAAATATGTCATACCTGATAATTAAATGTTCAGATAAACTCACTGGTGAGAAGCTGTGGTCACATGTAGTGTTCCAGCTAAACCTCTCCCTGTCTGCAAGCACTTACTGTGCTGCTGTAATTTTGTAGATTACAGCTACTGTGCAGCTGTCTCATGCAAAAACACTTCATCTTACATTTTTTGGTTTATATTTGACCACACAGGAAAAGCAAAAACAGTGCAAGATAACTGCATTCTTTTGACTGGTTCTATCAGGTGAATCAAAACACTCAACAGTTGACACCAATCCTACTTAAGAATTACAAAAACATTTAATAGTCTTTTATGCTAATTCATCACAGTGCTGGCTAAACATTTGTGTCTGTTTGACAGAACCATAACAATCGTAATCATACCGTTTTACGATTTTGTTTACATCATCATGTCTTCTCCCAGCTCCATAGTGTGTGGGTGGCAAGTTCCACATGGAGAAACCACCACCAGCACATTATTGCACAGATGCATGCTGTTACACAGTCAGTCCACTAGGTGGCATCACATGAAAAACTGTCCCAGCAGGTTCGCCACCCCCAGCACAATCACAAAACTGTGAAAGAGGGCAGAGGGCCAGCGAAGCTCTCCGATACGGTGGAGGGACAGCATGTGGACGACGGAGGGAAGAACAAACACCAGAGCGAGGCCACAAAAGGCTCCAGAGTACCTAGGTGATCAAATGAGGGTTGAGAAATTAACACAGCAACTGTTTATCCTCACCCTTCCCTGACGACCATGTTACGTCTGTGCCTGGAGCGACCGCCCGGCCCTACCTGATAATCGAGCCGATGTCGGGGTAAAACCGGGCTGTGAGCACTCCAGCTGCCACGATGATAATGTTCAGGAACAACACATGGAAGATTCTGGGGGGGGGGGGGGGAGAAATATAGTAAAAATGCATGACAACGTTTCGCAGAACACCTCACGTTACCATAATGCATTACCATGCAAGTATTCAACGGCCCATTATAATACCGCACTAAAGTCACCTGCAATTTTACACATTGAGGGATCTCATGGAGTAAAACTATTCGAGTTAACAGTATTCCAGTATTCACTCCACAATGACTGCAGCTCTGTAATTGTTCCTACACGTCAATCCACATCATGGATTCAACTGTCTAGCAATGTTTACAACAAGAATTATTTTTCGTTTTAGATTTGCCAGGATGTGGCATACAAATTTTTGCTGGACTTAAACCTTGCTTGTTAGAGCAATGTGAGCTTTACCCTGGGTAGTGCCTGCCAAATATTTGTCCCATAATCTGCACTCGAACCAGGTAGCCCAGCAGGGGGTAGACAGTCATCATCTGGAAGAGTAGGCAGGTCCGTGCCACAAACACCCAGGTGTCACTGCTGGGGAAATTGTCCAGGAAGTTCTGTGGGTGAAAATGATGTGCTCAACTGTATGACTTTATGCCAATGGAGAGAAACAACCATTTCCTCTAAAACTGGCATGTTTCCATCAAACGATCAGCCAAGCAACCCCTGACGTGTATGTGAAATGGGTGAGAAAAAAGGTAAACTTGCATCATCTTGAATTTTCTGATCCTGCATACATTAACTACTTTGTAATTTTTTTTGCGCACCAACATCTGACAGCACAACAGCACATATGAAAGCTTTTAACCTCAGTCACACATATAAGGACAATATGGAATAAAAAGATGCAATAAAGCACATAGACATTACCGGTTCGATGCAATCTTTGGAGAGTGGAGGAGAGGGGAAGGCAGCAAAGATGAGGACTCCCACGTACAGGTAGGTCAGTCCCACCAGAAGGTAGGCCAGAGACAGGTCCCGCACCTGGAACATTTTTTACTTTACTTTTTGCCTTGTTATTCAGACGCTGATTGGTGCGAGCCCATCCTTACAGGTTTATTTGATGGATTGCAATCTTTGAAAGGAGATGAATTATGAACAGATGAAAACTGCCAGGTCAAAATGTCACGGCAAAACACGGCGGAACCAAGCGTCATCAGAACGTCACAGACTCGACCACACAACGAAAGCCCCGCTGAAAGCAACGGCAGCATTTTTAAAGAAATACAAGTTACAGCCCAATTGTTTCCTCTGCCACAGAGGAAGTGAAAGACGTCTGGCATGACGGCCACATGCCGACATCAGCTAAAGACTTACTATTACCACTCCCAGCGTGACCAGTGGCTGCAGGGATCCATGGTGACTGGAAAACTGCTATGCGGACAAAAACGACAAAACTCTTCCTCAACTTTCCTGACGGAAGTGTTTTTCTACACCCATGTTTTCACACGAAGAGACAAATACGACTGACGTTTACTCACTACGTATTAAATTATGTTCGGTCACTCTTTACAAAAGTTCACTATATTACTAAGCTACGAAAAATATAACTAGATGCACTTCTACTCAGATAACCAGCTAAAAACTAGCTGGTTGAGACCAACAGAAGCAAAGTCAGCAAATATATGGCAAATATTTGGTTATGGAGCACTTTGCCACAAGTGATGTATGGCAAAGCTAGACAGTCTCTCACAGACTGAATTCACCAAGTAATGAAACATTTCATACCATGACTTCTGCTGTACGGGAACTGCAGTCTGATATATGGCCAGAAATGAAACTTGTTGCTCAGAGTAATTCGTCATGTGACCACAGCACAAAAACATTTAAATAACCATTTGTACTGCACAGCAGTGCATGAGGTCATAGGTCAGCTGTCTTTTCAGCTGAAGCAAGCTGTTTTATAAAAATAACATACCATAAAAAAAATTTAAACTTCACTCACACTTCTAAACTGAGAGACCTGTAAGGCTGAGGACCTGCAGTAAAACAAAGAGCCTGTTGTTTACTAGTACTACAGGCTACAGGTCACTGACCAAAACTCTGAAGGCCTTAAATGATTTTTACAAGATTGTTCTCAATGAGGGCAGCACAGTGGCATGGTGGTTAGCACCGTCACCTTGCACCTCTGGGCCTGGGGTTCGGTCTATGTGCGTGGAGTTTGCATGTTCTCCCCGTGCTTGGCGGGTTTTCTCCAGGTTCTCCGGTTTCCTCCCACAGTCCAAAGACACGTTGCTTAGGATGATTGGTGCCTCCAAATTGCCCATTGTGTGTGTGTGTGTGTGTGTGTGCGTGCGCGAGTGTGCGCGCGCACCCTCTGGTGGGTTGGCACCCTGCCCTGGGTGTCCCTGCCCTGTGCCTTCTGGGATGGGCTCCAGGCTTCCCGCGACCCTGAATTGGAGAAGCAGTATAGAGAATGGATGGATGTTCTTAATGAGTAGCTAGACTTACATTGTTCTCCTGGTGTCTGTTACTCTTCATGAGGGTAATGACACAGTTGTGAATGAAGTAGGCCAGGGTAAGGACCCCAGTTAGCTGTGGGAAGAGCACCCGGAACTCTGGGGGAAGAGTGACAGCAGACCACAGGCAGGCGTTACGTCAGCTGAACGAGCTCATGGACACAAGCGCACCAGAGTGCACACAGCACAAAACACACCAGATTGTGCTCCCTATATACGGCCTGCAATTCAGTCCATCTTTTTTGGCTGTCAGGCCTGTCTGTCCTCTCTACACAATCTTCATGGTCTAACTTAACACACTGAGCAAGAGAAATACCTGGAACAAACATCTCTGTGGAGTCAAACCAGTGGAACTCGAGGTGAAAGCCCAGGCGAAACGCCTTCAGCGTGACCAAGAACATGAGGTAAAGCACGGATATCGTACCTGAGCAAACAGACGCAGGCATTCTTACTCATGGTTATGCGCGCTGACACAGACGAACACGAACAGAAAAAGTGTAACTCAAAGTATTTACATTTTTAAATATGTTGAGAGCCAGCAATTTCATTTACCACTTTCAAGTTTTGAAAAAGATTTGTAGAAAAACATTAGCAGACCAAACACCTAAAGCCACACACTCTCCCGTAAAACATCATGCAAGGGAGAGTGAAAAAGGGTGGCGAGACAGGGAACTGAGAGAACATAATAAGAGGAGGACAGCTCAGAGGAGGAAGAAGCCTACCCAGGAAGGTGAACCTGGCGAAGAAAGACGCGGAGCGAAAGTTGAGCAGTGGAAACAGCAGGACGATGAGGTAGAACGGAATGGTGTTTGTCTTGCTCCACCAGTGATCAAATGAGGCTGTTTCAGGCCCCGTGCTGTTGCCAAGCAACCCAACCACGCTCTCGCTCCTGTTCCAGGTGGGATCCGTGACCGGAAAAGGACAGACCACTGGGATAGGTGGCCAGTTAAAAAATATATATAAATAAAAAAAAATGTTCCATATTAATTACATTCATGCACCCCACTGTCCATGCTACATCCAGAACTGTTCTGGAATTTATGACAGGGTATGTTTTTAAAACTGACATTACAAATATCACTAATAAGAACCCAGATATGGACTGAAGGCTGGACCTTACCTGTTTCACTCCCGTTCGTCTGGTACTCAGAGTCAGGCTCGCTAACATTGTGAGCATAGTCTAAAAACAAGGAGTACTTTTATTCAGGTAGGGAAGCACCCCCCTAGGAAACCTAGTACACATTCAACAACAAGAACTACTCACTGTATATGAATTTGCCTGTGTTGAAGAGGAAGTTGGACATGAGGACCCAGTAAACCACCATAGCACCAATGAGTGACACCATGGAGAACAGGAGGCTGGACCACTGGCCGGGACTCCCCAGGTAATGTTTACACACATCAGGGAACTCCCAGTCTGACGTGTCAATGTACGCTGAATGGATCATTTAGCAAAAGGTCAACAGAAACAGTGCCACAGGCCCCCCCTGGGAAATTCTCAACAAAACAAGGTACGGGATTAATGTAAATTTTATTGTTTAAAACACTGCATCCTTGAGCCCTGCAAATCTTGTTAGTCTTACTGGAGTGAGAATTAAGAGATGACATGGTTCAAATCCAAATTATGCCCTTGGAGAAAACATAGGGCATTCACTGCAAGAAGGTTAATGTGTGAAAAGCCCCAGAGTAACAGCACAAAGGCCTGCTCTTACGTATGGACTTTGGCGACTTGAGCACTCGGTAGCAGCAGTATAGGGTGAGCAGGCCCATAAACAGGAGAAGAAGGATGCCGAGAGTGAAGCCAGCCTGAAACAGAGAAGTGGTTAGAGGGACACGGCCTCTTACATGAAGGGCATGAGAAAGAGCAGGAAAAAGGGCCAAATTCACAAGACACCTGCAGTACTGCCACAAAGGTCACTCAATCTGAACTACTTCAGCCATGCGACACATCGGTAACAACACTACGTGCTGATGTGACAGCCCAGCCCTGCACATGCTAAACGTGTCACGTTAAGAGGGACAACAAGAGCAGAGATGGGGTCGCTGTGTGGAGGGTGGGGCAGCTCACCTGCTTTATACCCCATGGCATGCTCAGTATCGACGTTCCCATCATAGTGTTCCATATCGCAAAGCTACAAAGAAACAAAAGGGGAGCATGCTCGTTTTTAAGCAAGAGGCTGTACAGATGCTACAAAAGCACTGCATAACACTATCAGCTAGGAGAAAATAAAGCTACAAAATACATTTAAACATAGTTTAAAGCACAAAGAAAACCTCCAAAAGAAGTCAAACCCATTAGCGTCCTTCAGAACAGACTTGGTGCGAACGGGCTGCTCACATGGTGACAATGCTGGGGTTTTTGCTAGCGCCGTCACCTCCGTGTACTTTAAACGCCGTCCCCAGTGGGCTGTAGACATAGATGTCCTCTGGAGCTGGGATCACATGGTCAGGCGGAACCTGGGGACAGAGTGACAGGCGACGAGAAACGTCCCCATCAGTGTCACAATACAGCACAGCCAATCAGCATCGCCACAATCTCTGAAGTGTGCTTGTACCTGGCGTTCAGAAATACAGCTTTGGCTTACGCCAATTTATGCTCAAGACGTGAACATTGTAATGTACTCACAAGTGGAATGCAACTTGCTACATCAATAAAGACAATTAAACCAATGTAAGAGACAAATCTGTACACAACTCTGAGCATTCACTGTTGCACAAAAGACAAAAGGTTTCTTTGTGGAGAGTGACCAGTTAGTGATTGCTGCTCTTCGCTATTAGTGAACTGCATAAAAAAGAACAGGTTCAGAAAAACTGCAGATAAAAAAATTAATTAAATTAAAATTTTTATAACATGTGTTCCTCAGTACAAGTCGGTGCTCTCTCCTCCCAGGGGGAGTGCTCAGTCAGCGACGCGCAGGCAATGGCGCAAGCAAACGACGCAGGCAACAATGCAGGGCATGGATCAGCAGCTCACCAGGAGCCGGTCCGCGGAGCCTGCCAGCCGGCTGTAGTAGTTCACCCTGCTGCTCATGACAGAAGCCTCTGCTGACACCGTCCTCCCGGCTCCATCCTCCACAATGTTCTGCTTCTCCACGTGAAATGGCCTGCGGGCATGCACAGGCGAGTCATTTCTGGTCACGGAGTCCCACGCGGAACTGTTAATGTTGAGGGACAGGTATGCGGCTACAGCGGCACACCCACCACCCAAGTCGAATCGCAACAACAGGAACAAAACCATGAATTACAAGGAATTACAATCACCGTATCTTTAAGGGAATGCGCGCTCAACTGGAGTGAATTTGTAAGGGTGCTGAATCCCCAAAAGTAAAAAAAATTTAAAAAGCAATAGGACAGCATTCACAATACCATACATTTTAATGTGGTGGAAAAACGCAAACGTTTCGGATAAACAGTCCGATTACACGCTGATGGACTGTTTGTCCAAAACATTTGTGTTTTTCCTTCACATTAAAATTTATGGTATTACAATCACTGTGCCAGAATATAGCAAATGTATAATGACCAGGATGCAATTATTTATCATTTATTTGTTTGTGGGAAAGGGTAGGATATCTGAACCCTTCCCAGTCAGGAAACAACAGAACAATCATGCACAACTGTTAACTGTACAGATGCAATAATGAATACAGTTTAAAAACCAACAAGACTGCGGACCTGCTGTATCTACCAGGAGGACGAGGCTACAGCAAACAGCCAAGCATTCATTAGCAGCTTATTGCCAATACAGAACTGTAAAGGGCAGCACAGAGCTATGGGACGGCACAGGGCGGGCGGGGGGTGCAAACACAGCCCTCACAACCAAGTCAACAGGAAGAGTCGTGACACTACCCCTACATGCCCCAAAATCTCACAAAACACAAAACGACTTGCAACACGTTAAAACACCATGACTGTCCAAACCCAACCTATAAACGCTACTTATATGGGAGATGTGATCTCGAGATAAATATGTCTGTGATTGGCATTTGTCTCTTGTCTGAAAACATGGTGTGCACTTTCATAAATTTAGAGCACACACTAAGAAGAGAAAAATAACTAGTCTATAACTTGTATAGTTAACTATAAAAGATTATAGTTACAAGCAATTAGTGTCAGATCCAGAGTCCAGGAGAGACAGCTGGATGTCCAGACCCCAGCCTCCACTCATCCAAGATGACTGCTCATATCAGGCCCCTTTTGCGAGGGGGCGGGGCTCAGAACTCCATATCTGAGACACGTTTGATTTCCGAGGACAATAACAGGAGTCAGGAGGTGGACAGTTGGTATTCCAATAACCCAGGTCCCTTCTCTAGTGCTTGCAAAATACCAAAGACGACTGATTGATGTCAGCATGTTACTGATTAATCTGAAATAACAAGGAGCTTGGGGTACTCTGACTACTCTGAACCATCTGATAATTAATTTTGTGCGACACTGAGGGCTGGGATGGGTGCTCCACCAGCTGGTAAACAGAGGAGGAAAGTATCAGAGATCAACCACCAGGACTGCTCCAAACACGGTCAACAACACTAAACAATAAGTCTCCACCCATTTATTACTTTTTCTTTTCACCATCTTAAAACAACAAAACATGCGGGTGTATGTATTATAGCTACGTAAAAAAAAAAAAAAAAACCAATAAAGTTATATGCACACTACAGGCCACATTTAAATTTGTTTTCAATTTAGTTTTACGTGGTGCCCTTCATATCCACACACCTTCAAAGCTGTCTAAATGCTCCATACAAACCCAGCCATTCAAAATTAGTGCAAGAAGCTGAAGTCACCCCTGACTCCATCATCAAACCTGCAGACCACCTGTAGTGTCACGCCTCAAAGTCTCTATTCACCACCGACCAGCTAAGTTTCACCTTTAAAAGACTAAAGAAGCTGTGTAACATGAATACACCTTTTCATATTGGCATGTGAGCCTATCTTGGGGTACAGGTAGTCAACAAGGTCCAACAGACTTGACGGCATGGTTCTGGGCCAAACATTCAAAGACATTAGGCACAGGAAGAGGTACACACCATTACTCCCACAGGACGCCAGCAGAAACCAACCAGTTTTGTTTTTCATCTCTGCAGACATCAGTAAAAAGTAAGGAGGAAAGGCAGACGACTGAAAAACAGAGACACCCTGGTTGAACCAAACATGACAACAGAAACAGAGCCCCCCTGGAGCCACCCCTGCTCCGACCGCTGTGTAACCACACGACCTGCCACCGAGCCCATAGTGCTCTCGCTGTGAGTAACAGAGGTCATGCACGTGCCTACGCAGCAACAGCAAAAAACTGTGGTACCTCTTTGCCTTCGAGTCGAGCGAATCTGCGACACTCTGGTCTGTGTAACTCAGGTCTGTGTAACTCTCCCCAGCTTGCACTGAGCCCAGAAGTGGCCTCCAGTCTTCCTCCATGGTTCCAGACAGTCCCAGTCAGGGTGTTACGCAGAAGGCATTACCTGTGTACCATGACATGATGTTTAGTTAGAAGTAGCTTTTTCAAGTCATTGATTTTACAGGGCTAATCCAAGTTCTACCAACGTGATAATATATGTTGTCTTGGCTGGACTTCAGGAATACACATGGTCACTCCTAACAGTTCTGTTTAAATTAAAAGCATTCTAAACACTGCGGTGCAAACACTACTCATTCAAAAACACTGGACATTCTGATGAAGTCATTGCTGGTAAGAAATAGTCTATTGCACAACACAAGCGCCTTTGGTCACAATCTGACAACTTCAGCGTAGTTTGACTTATTGCTCAAACTCCACTGTGAGGTTTGAGCCTACTAATTCCTTAAACAATTGCCAATCTTATCTGAAAGCTGAGTAAGATTTTATTGCTCTACAAATACAAAAGCATTGTGCTTGAAAAACACTTTGGTACTAAAGACAACCTGTGATCACAGTCATTTCATGAACCAGTATAAAACAGATATACTGTACACAGTAACATAATAGGACAAACCTTTCAGGGCATTTTAAATGCATGAAAGTCACCTGTTAGCATGTTTACAAAAATTCATTACAAACAAAAGAATGAATATTAGCCTGTTCAAATTAATTCATATTGCAGATATATATTCTGTAATATCTGCAATTTCTTCTGTAAAGCACTTTGAAAGCTATATAAAAATAAACTAAATTAATGCTCTCTCCTCATCTTTTATGCAAATCAATTCATTTTGATACAGCGCCTTTTACACCTAGTTGCTTCAAAGTGCTTCAAAAGTTAACATAGTTTCAAATCCATTGGTAAAAAGTCTTACAGATTTCCAACACACACCTTTTATGCTGGCAGGCCTGTGGTTTTAATTCCAGAACGATTTTGTCTAAACCTACTTTAAAAATATCAGAAACCTACATTTTCATGCAGTTTAAATCCAGTTACGTTTCGGAAATTCCTCGAGTAATTCCCCTACATACACCACCTGAACCAGCAAACCACCAAGTCCACGGTCACAACCATTATGCCATATTGCGTAAAAAAATACATACCACCACTTAATATTAACAGTTCCAGAAAGGCACTGGAAAGTACTTCACCCATAAGGATGGCAAACAGTTATTAAAAGCTAAAGACAGATAGAGAACGACTGATGTTGCTGATGATGGATGAAGCACACCTCACTAGTGGCGGCTGTCATGGCTGCTCGGCCCCTCACATGCCCGTCTGCGGCCAGAAACGCTTATTGTAAAGGACGCCTGATCACTTAACACAACACTTCTTTCACAGCAAAATTTCCCTCGAAATGGGCGGAAAGGCATATCGCGGAAAGCACCGTGACCTATAACACCACTGTCCTCTTATTGATTAGTATGAATCACCAAGTAAAGCACAGCACTGCTGAGGATTTAATGTGCAGCTCCAGACAGCTGAAAGGCTACACAGACCGTCGCCCTCCGTGTACAGTGTTTTAATGTGTCTCCGTGTTGTGCATTATTTTTGGTATATCCGAAAATAAATCATGTCAGACTGCTCCTCGACTAATCCTGTAAACACCCATTTCAACACAAGAAGTTAAATTAGACAAAGTGGAATCGATATCGCAGCACTTCCCAGACACACAAATAGCGTTTTGATTATTACGGGTGTACAGTCATCACATAAATATTAACTTTGTAATTAATCCATCTTGTTTTCTATTTTAGCATATTCCAAACCGGCAAATCCTTGTGTTTTCACTTAATATTGTTACAGCTGTCGTTTTGAAAAGTGAAACTCAATTTCTTTCCCTGGCTGTTACAGGAGAATAGTTGCATTACCGGTAAAGTTGCGAAACAAAATGTATTAATACAGTTAACATAACACAGAATTAACTTTCAACATCTGCCATTAACCGCTCACTTGTTTATTTTTAAAATGCAATACCCTGAAAAATGTTCAACATAGCATCTGCCCAGTAGAAAAGGTATTAAATCCATACGTATGATACGTTTAAGGATACTGAGTAGGTACGAGCAAAGTTTATCTGAAACCATACACAGATCAAAAAAAAACAACAAATCCAAAATAAAATTCTCCATATTTTTAAATATTTGTGGCATTGAACACCGCATCTCATGTCGAATATATTTTGAACGTTAACGTTAAGGTACTGCACTGAC
This sequence comes from Chitala chitala, assembly GCA_025773905.1. NCBI lineage: Eukaryota > Metazoa > Chordata > Actinopteri > Osteoglossiformes > Notopteridae > Chitala > Chitala chitala. The sequence goes on from JABJVR010020760.1 coordinate 25,033, forward strand.
AGACTTACCGGAGAGCAGCAGGCGTGACCACGGCCAAACAGAGGCGAACGTTTTGGAAAGGGATAAAACGATTACTCGCACATGCATGGGAAGCGTGGTGCATTGTGGGATATGTGTTTTCCCAGATTGTCGTTTAAGGAGGCGTTTCTCATAATTAAAACTACAATACCGAAAATCCACTTGCACCAGTGAGCCAGTCACGTGGGCTCATCGCTCTGCTCATAGACGAGACAAGGGAGCTCCTTTATAAAGGCATCGTACAAACTAAAAATACCAGAAACCTTTGTCCCTACTTTATTTTACTTTTGATTAAGCAGACCTATAATAACGTCATTCATTAAAATACAATGAAGATACAATGAAGTGTTAAGATACAATGAAGTGTCTGTATTTATTAACGTGCATTTCACCGAGCGATAAAACTAACAGTAAATGGAAATTAGAACCACCTTTCCATCTATATTGTAGATGTCGCTTTCTTTCTATTTCGTCCAAAACGTTGCAGCGACCGCTCAGAAGTATTGGTAAATGTGCGAAAGTTATCAGGATAAATTTTTATAAATGCAAAAGTCTCAGGGAGAGCACGCATCGCTGAGAAACACCTGTGCTGTTTGACTGGGTGCTAGATGTGATTTCCCTCATCTTCATCTGCTGCCTTCTGTCTGTCAGAAAGATGGTGATTTACTAACAGGTGTGAGCGGGCACTGTGAGCTGGGTCACTTTGGAGAGGAGGAAGTCTGGGATGATAGTGTTGAATGGCAAGTCTCCACCCATGCATTTAGTACCAGGATTCATATTTGAATCTAGGCCTATTTCTGAGTTCTCATGTAATTTTTCAAGAAAAATGGGGTTTTCACAATACATGCATGTCTAAATGTAAACTTCCCTTAATACGTGACTATGTGTGCACTGTTGTACTATTCTGGAATCCTTGAAAATGTTGTTGACTGGGTTTTTTCTTGCTTTTCTGTACAATTAATTATGGCTTTTGGAATTAACAATACCCCCCCTCCCCAGTCTCCTAGCATTTTACATTTACATTTTATTCATTTAGCAGGCGCCTTTGTCCAAACCGACGTACAATGAATAAGAGTACACAAACGAGGTCAAACAGTATCAGACAATCTAACTGACAGTAAGTGCTGTCCTATCATCAAAGTGCACACAATTAAGTCAAGCAATTCTCACACAAGTCATACAAGCAAAGGGAAATGTACAGTCTTGTATAAATTACACAAACATGTAAAAACAAACAGCCTTGCAACAAAGGAGTAAAAGGAAGCATGGATGATTAAGGTGAGGTTTCAAGTTCTGAGGTGGTCAACTGTCAGGTGCTCCCTGAAGAGATGTGTCTTCAGTTGCTTTCGAAATGCGGACAGGGATGATGAAGTCCTCAATAAAACAACAAACTTGGGCTAATAAACCCAACAGCAACGATATCAATAAAGAAAACAGAAAATCAATTATCTAAATATTTAACATAGTGATCTATCCATCCCATAAATCGAAAACGATAAATTCCACCTCGGAATAGAGCCGTTTTCCTAAATTTAATAGTAATTCAAACCACCAGGGTGTGCTATAGTTACAATGTACTGACATATTAAACAGCAGCACTGTTCCAGAAGCCTGCATAGTTACTTGACTTGTCATTTATATTGGATTAGCTCCATTGTAGTATATCCTTTTTGTTACGAAAGGTGTACCGCAAGGTTTGACTAACGACCACATTTTTAAATGTGCGTGTCCGAAGGAAGGACCTTCCAGAAGCCTAACAAAACAGCCTTTATGTGTTTGCATACTGGTTCCACAACCTTCTATCTGAACAATGAGACCTTGTAATGACTTAATACAAGGGATTACTTACTGTTTATACTGTAAAAGTTATTTACACGTGTATCATCAACGTTGTTTTTTTTTTCCAGATAAAAATCATAATGAATTAATTTGGATCAGACTTTCCGGAAACGTGATAATATATAATTATCAATGATTAAGTGCAGGTATTTTTCACATTCAAACAAAAGTATTTAAACGTTTTACGTTAGTGGCACAAGATTTTTGAAGAGTTATGTTTGTAACGTATTTCGGGCGTGTTCTATACTAAGTCTCAAATAACGTTCTTGTCAAATCCCAAAGGACGGGGACAGATGTCTTCGGGACCGATAGCCTCGCCTGTAGCGGCGTTTACATGGACCTTGATATTCCACTTTTAATCGTAATTATGGCTCATTCCGAATAAAAATGGACCATTTAACCACATCAGTCGGAAGATTGATCCGATTGGACTCGATCCGAATAATAGCAGGGGTGTAACCCTTTAGTAATCTGATCGTTTCCCTCTTATCAAAATAAATATATTTTCTGCACATGCTTGTCTCACGTGGGGTTAACATGAGGTGACATAATGTGTTTCCTTGAGGGACAGAAACATGGTGGCAACAAAGCAGAACTGGTTTGCGGCGGATACTACCTATTTCTTGGAAACTCTAAAACAATTAAAAATTATTGAATGCTATTTTCGGTAGAGTATTACCGACATAACTAACGTCAAAGTGGGTGCAATCAATTTGCACATGTAACAAAAGTTTTATTGCGATTAAATGCTCTTAGCCTGTAAACATATCTTATCACATTAGCGTCCATGTAAACAGTTAAATTGGAGTCTTAGATGGAAATTATTTCAATTAAAAAATATGCACGTAACCGCAGTCAGGAGCAATGAAGAGAGCCGTAGGCAGTTTCCCTTTAAACGTTGAGGTGTCAGTCTCCATTGCTGCAATTAAGGATGTACGCGCCCCATTCTTACTTGCTGATGCACAGTTATGAAAAAGAAGCTTTCTTCGTTGTTGGACACTAGCAACTAGCGTGATGCTATTGTGCTGAGTTATTTATTTGTGAACGTTCTTAAAACTTCATTATATACGTTTTAGTAGCATTTGTTGCGTGTATTAGCGATTTACTTGCATAGTAGTTTTGACTTGTAGCGGGTGGGGGTCTTAATTAGTGTAACGCACACTCACATCATATTTCGTCATTTAGCAGACGCTTTTATCTAAAGCGACTTACAACATTTCAAATGCGTGTTACAATAAACTAGCTCTGAGTGTCTTGCTCAAGGACAAGTGGCTGGGTTGGGATTTGAACCAGGAGGCTTCTGCCTCCCAGCCTGATGTTCTACCCATTGAGCCACCTTTCAAGTCGTGGGATAGTGCAATCTGGTAGAGAACCAGTCGGGCTGTTGCGGGACAGTGAAAGATCACCTGTCACCTGTAATTGTGTTGACTGTGCCCTCGCTATTGTGGTTATAGAGGATACACTTGCAGAACCTGAACTCTGACTTGCCTGCTGCTATGAAGATCACTAGCAACCATCTCAGGCCACTACCCTATCTCACTTCATTTATAATCTTAAACTCCAATGACAACAGTTCTCCAACGATGCTTTACGTACATCAAGGGTGTCAAAGTACGGTTAATTAAATATAAATTATCGGTACATCCTTGCTTCTCTTCATTCTTTCTAATCATTTCGCCTTAATGAAGTGAGAGAAGGAAACAGTTATAAAGAAGAAAATTAAAAGTGCTTTAAGATCTGTAACAAAAATAGAAATCACACATTACAATGTCACTCTAACTGCAGAATATGTGTGGATAATTTAGCATGGTGTTTAAATCAAACCAATAATCATTAATTGTATTCAAATTGTAATACTTAATGAACAGCAGAAACAGGTGCCAATGACAAGGAATGCTTAATCAAGAACAGTGACTTAAGTGATCATTAACAAGAAATTGATTTAAAGATTAAAGATATATTATAACTGAAAAAAAATATGATAAACAAAAATGTTTATTTACAATAATAAATAAAATGGAATACAGACTATATTAATACAATACTGGAGAATGATTACAAACACACAAATAAATATTACAATAGAATGGACACATTTTGAAACCATAGTTTAAAATCCTTTGCTATGCCAACTTGACCTTAAAGATGTTAAAAGATCAGTGTAGTTACATTCATAACAGAATTGCAAAAATTGTCTATAGAGATAGAGAGTGTGTGTGTGTGTGTGTGTGTGTGTGTGTGTGTGTGTGTGTGTGTGTGTGTGTGTGTGTGTGTGTAAGCGAGCGAGAGAGATATGGAAATAAAAACATGGTTCATTAGCATTATTCCTATTGAGACTAAGCCTTTCTCTCCTTACTCAGTTTTTTGTGGAGTGTAAGAACATTGAGATATGAGTAAATAGAATTTTAATTCATTCATTTATTCATGGATTTCAATGGCTGCAACAACTTCTAACAAGGGCCAGAAAACCAAATATTGGTTCTTGTTTTATTATAGCTGTTTGTAAAATGCTATAACTTGATCTTGTCTTCTGTCTGTGGAGGCGTCTGAAGTACAGCGTCTAATTCAAGAAATAAACATGGGGGTTTTGTGACGTTTTGCATAATGAAGGTGGACGGTGTGATCTCTCTCTCACGTGTGTGTTCAGACGCGTTCAGGTTCAGACGCGTGTGCGCTAAGAGCTACACTCAGCACTTGTGCTTTGGCCCATTTTGCGGCGACGTGTGAGCTGGCGCTGCTGGGAGTCATAACTCATGGCTCTCGTGCGACGTGCCAGAGGTGTGCAGTCAGGACACGCGAGACACATGGCGGTAATGACAGCTCGGACTGAGCCCCGCAGGACGGGACACCCCCACTGGGGAACTTATGCTAATTGGTATGGAGGGAGAGTGAGTGGCAGGTGAACCTCAGGCAGGAAGGAGGGTCATTACACAGGTCTCCATCCAGCGATAATGGTGCTGCTGTGACTCCGCTGGGGGAAAATAACACGACCTGGGGGGGTCACTGCAAGGTTAAACTCATTAACATTATCACACATAAAATACGAACCCTCTTTTATGACACAGGACGGGCATAAAAAGACAGCACTTGTGACTGATTTAAGGCACCATGTTAGACTCCAGTAGGGCACTGGATCTCGACAAAGACTATGGAGGCACAAACCATACTGAAAGGAGTAGGTAGAAGTAAAAAGACAATGAAAGAATGTGAAATCATTAAAAATCAAACCAAGGCACATCTGTTAATATACAAGGAAGGTGAACATAAAAAAAAATTACTCTTGCAATGATGAAGGTCATTTCAAGGTCAGAGGAGGATTAGAATGTCTGCGTGAACAAGCAGTGTGATTTATTATGTTTTCACAATAACTTTCACTCTTATTCAGTTCACTTTTATTTTTTATAGATTTTAAATTTCAATTGATCAGTCTTCACCCAGGATTTTACGCATGGTTTTTCTGTCAAAGTTGACGTTTGAATAACACCGACACGCACGCTGTGCTGATGCACACACACACGCTGTGCTGATACACACACACGCCGACACACACGCTGTGCTGACACACATGCACCATGTTGGCACACGCATCCTGCTGATACACGATGACACATGTGCCTGCCAAGTTGACACGCACACCAACACTCTGTGCTGACACACACACACACACACACACATACTGTTATAATGTCATTCAGACAGTATCTTTGTTGCCTTTTCTTCTGTCTTTCCTGGAATCAAATAATTTCAACTGTAGGTAAGAAAAAAGTTTGTTCTGTCTTTGATTGACTGAAATGCCTTTGTTGTCTCTGGGAAGTGCTGTTATGAATCATGAGGGGGAAGCTGTCCACCCAGACATTTATGGTGGTGCGGGCTGCTCTCAGCCTGCCTTCGTGCTGCCTGCAGTAAGACACGCGCCGGTGACTGTTGTGTGCATAGAACCTCAGGACCTGCTGTTTGAGGAGCAGCTGGTGTCGTGGCTCGGTGTCAGCATTGCTCAGAGTCTTGTATGGCTCACGGACAAACTGACGGGCCTTCTGCTTGTGGGGGGGGTCAAACCGAGCCACGCCTCGGCTGCAAGCCTTTCATCTGCATGCAGGCCACGTGCTGCACTCTGCATTTCCTACATCCACTGCGACAGGTGCTCACCCCTCAACTGTGGAGCACCTGCCTTTTCAGGATTCTCTCCACCTTTGGGGTTCACAGGTCAAAGTGTCCAATGAGGTCATACAGAACTGCGCACAGACAGCAGGACTGGTGTCATTACACACACACACACACACACACACACACACACACACACAGGACAACCTTCCAGTGTTGTCTCTGACAGCACACTAGTTTCCCAGAGTACTTCTCTGTTACTAATGTACCACACCACTCTGACGGAGTTTAACAGTAAAACACTGCATGAGCAGGACTTTTAAAACTGTGTGACAAAATGAGTGTTATGTCTTTGCTGAATAGAACGGAGCTGTATTGCACAAACGTCTGTTTTGCTTAACGATGGAAGGTCATTTCTGGTGTTTTCCTGTGGTTTTTCCCTGCTGAGCATTCACGGAGATGCGTTAATTAGCACACACACACCTTTCATGGTTGCATCTCCTTCAGTGGGCTCTCCTGGACCCTGCCTTTGGTTTGAGGCACAGCAGTGTACCTGCGCAGGTGTGTGTGCCGGCAGTTAGCGTGCAGAACAGCCCGGGAGGCGCACTGGCCAAGCACTCCTGTTTTAATGTGCAGAAGGAGAAAATCGATAGCGGTGGGGCCGCGGAACGCGGACGAGATTCTGTGTGCTCCCAGGTCACTGTGTGATGGATTATCTTCCGCTTGGCTTCAGGAAAAAACAGGCTTTTATTTACACAGTGCTGTTCTCTCTGCAGTTCTGCTTTCCAGCCAATGTGAGCACACGGGCCCCGGCTACCAGAACCGGTGCCACTTAATGGATCCTAATCCTGATCTTAAATAACTAACAAGTAACAACTAAATAACTCCATCTTAGAATAAAGAATGCAGAGGTGTCGGGCAGGTAAATGTTCATGCCTTCACCTAAATTATGTCAGAACACGGGATAATTAATGAGGGGCAGGGTGTCAATGTAAAAGCGTGATGGCACACACACACGGGCCACTGCGTTAGGACGTGGCTACCAACTTTGTCTGGGGGCATAGATCATGGTTTCTGTGTCTGGTTGCTTGACCATTGGAGGAAGCTTCTAAAGATGTTTCCTCCAGCTCAGATCCAGGCTCGGTGCGCCTAAGTCCTGAGACAGGAACATTCCCACCAACATCACATTTGAGATGCATCAGTCAAGGCGGCGGGCCGTTATTGTAAGACGTACGACACAAGTCTCAGAGCACATTAATATTTCTGCAATATCTGTGCCTCCAAGGGGCCAATCTGATAGGCTGGAAAGATACAACCTCGGGGAGTGGCATTACACTTACACAGATTTAACATTATTCAGTTTAGGCTATATCTTGTTCAGGTTATTCAGCAAATATTAAAGTAATGTGGATTTATTAGCGAAGGGTGCATCTGTACTTGGTGGACAGGATTTTGTATTTCCCAAGAAAAATCCACAGTGTCCTGATGGACTTTTAAGGAGGGGGGGGGGGGCTTCCAAATGGAAGTCCTGTGACACACTGGTGGCTGATACTTCTCTGCCCCCCACCCCCCAGTTCATGCTGTCTTACAGGAGAGCAGGCAGGGGGTGTGCCAGGCGATGGTGCTCAGCTCCACAGGGCCTGCCTCTAATGAGCTCGGGTACCTGCACGGCTGCCACTGAGAGGCAGGCCGGCCTCGTCTGCTATTTATCTTGTCTGTTTTGAAGCAGGGGAATGTGTTGCCTGATGAAGGGGGGAAGATTCGTGGAGAGAGGCGTTTTCTCCATTACAGGGATGAAGGAGACAGATGGAAACTGCCAGCCAGTTATTTGTGACTCCATTCAGATTTATGGTAGGGTGTACGACGAGGGCAAAAAAGAGTGGGAGACAAGCTGAAAGAGGTGGAGAACAAAGTGGAAAAGGGTGGTGAGACGGGTGGGGGTGGATCAGCAATGTGGGAGCTGCAGTGCCAGATTTCAGTGGACGGGGGGCATCCAGTTGGTTTCTGCACGGAGTGATGGAGTGCTGGGACAGGAGGGTCTGTCACTCTGCTGTGTGCTGTGTAAAAGAACACAGCATCCTTGCCTTCACGTTGAACTCTGCATCCTCCCCTCGAGGACCTCACGGCTGTCTTGCCTATTGCCTGATTGGCATGTTCACAGACTCCCTGCAAGGCCTCATTCTTACCTTCTCTTATTCTTTCCAACTTCACACACACCCTGCTTTCTTCCTCTGTGTCAAGGCTGACTTTTGCTGGAAAAGGGTTACTAAACAAATGATTTGTCTTAGACTTGTCATTAGCTGTGAAATTTATTGTTTAGTTTGGCATTGTTTTCCATGTGTTAATTTTCAGTGAAGACCTGTTTTTTCTGTAATAGACAGTTTCACGTACAGTAAGGTAAATCACCTGCAGAAGAACAAAAAAGGGAGTTACAACCCTGAGCAGAGACATGCTCCGAGAGGCATGACCAGGAGTGTTATGGGAGCTCAGAAGGCCCAGATAGTGCAGGTATGAGGACAACGCGAAACAAGATGACGGGAGGTAGGGCTGGCTGGGACATGCTATCGTAGCTGGTTGATAAGTGGAACCTTTTATCACCAAAGAGGTGTGTGTGAGGATTTGGGGGTTATATTTATATATAACAAGAAATATAGTCACCTCTACAGAGGTCCCTGTCAGAGCAGGGAGTAAAACGTCTAGGTGTTAGAAACACAACACTTGACAAAATATTCTTACAAATAGTTACTATTTACCAACCCCCTCAGATGTTTCACAGTCTGGTGGTTTGTTATTGCACTGTCAGTGCTGAGGGCAGTTAGCTGAACAAAGGCCCAAAGTCCCAGCTGAAATACAGGCAGACCAGAGGGGTGAGAGGTGCCCCCCCACCTCAGCAAGCATACTGCACTCTCATGCTTTTCCAACCAGAATAAACCCATTTCTGTGTGTGCGCACGTGTGTGTGTGTGTGTGTGCGTGTGCGCATGTCTGCATAATTAACAAATCAATTAATGTTCACCAAACATCTTCCACGCTGAGCCTGTGAGGACTGACACTGAGGCAAACGTGCAGGAATATGGAAAAACGTTTATTGGTGCATGAGCACCCCCAGACTGCTAAACTGCCAAACAAAGAAATAACATATTAGTCAGAAAAGAAGGGAGGGGGGAAATGTTAAAAAAGATAATTGCATTTATACTTTGGAGTTATTTGCCTACGTGTCAATAACGCAGTGAAGGCTTCGCTCTTTCCCCTTCTGGCGAGATCTTTCTGTTTGGGTTCTCTCCTGGTGCGCTAATTATGACGACCACACGAGAGACAGCAAACAGAGCAGATAACACAATGCAGCAGTGGATGAAAGGGAAGAAATCCTAATTACAAATCTGAGAGGATGCTTGTGATATCCCAGCATCCCTGGCGTGGCGCTCAGCAGAGCTGAGATATCGACGTTCACTTTAAAGTTTAACTGTCGTAGAGCTGCTTATGCGCCTGTCTGTGATAAGTGGACAGTGAGCTTCACCTGCACCGTGAATGTTTCAATAGGAAACACGCTGACAGTTTTATTAGGATCATTTACGGGGCTTATGTTCCATCTCAAACGATTGTTATGGTTTGACGGCATCTGTTAATAATCTACCTTGTGGCTGAACAATCTGTGCACATTTCTGGCTATGGCTTCCCTGCCAGATCTGCAGAACAACACAAAATAAATTAGTGGACCTCCTTGGTGCTAGTGTGTGGCTGCTGCACTTCTGGACCCAAATGTTTAATTTTTGTACAGACATTTTAATGAGCCTTTTGAAGCTCCTGCTGCTGTTTTTATGAGAGGAGGCACTAGCCCACTGCCAGCTCCTTGGGCCTGTCATGAAGACATCTCTGGCCATGCCCCTGTCCTTACTCCATCCTCCCATCCTGCGTGTGCCTGTCCTCACCTCGTTCACCCATCCTGTGTGTCCCTGTCCTCAACCCATCCACCCATCTTGCGTGTCCCTGTTCTTACCCCATCCACCTATCCTGCGTGTCCCTGTCCTTACCTCGTCCACCCATCCTGCGTGTCTCTGTCCTCACCTCGTCCACCCATCCTGCTTGTCCCTGTCCTTACCCCATCCACCCATCCTGCATGTACTTGTTCTCACCCTGTCTGCCCATCCTGCTTGTCCCTGTCCTTACCCTGTCCACCCATCCTGCCTGTCCCTGTCCTTAGCCCATCCACCCATCCTGCCTGTCCCTGTCCTCACCCCTTTTGCCCCATCCTACGTGTCTCTGTCCCCACCCCTGTCATCTGCCCATCCTGCCTGCCTTTCATTTGCCTCCCTTTTTTCTGCTTTTGTCCCCGGTGTTTCCTTAAAAACAGAGACTTTTTCATCTCTCCTCTTCCCCAGTTCTATGCTGCCACATTTTGACTCTACCATCTCCCTTTCAAAGGACCCCCCCCCCAGTCTCTTTCCTGTCCCTCTGCTTCTGCGAACGGTTGGAGGGAGGAGGACGGCCTTGAAAGACAGAGATGAAAGAGTAGAAACAAACCAGCAAACAAAGACACTCAGTAAGAGAGCATTTCCCATAATGCAGTGTTCACCTCAAACAAGCCCATGTATCTCGTTCCGTTTTTCCATTGCCCAGTGGGAATTCTTTCTACCGCAGAGTGTGGTCCACAGACTGCTGGGTCTCAGCCACAGAGGTGTGGTCCACAGACTGCTGGGTCTCAGCCACAGAGGTGTGGTCCACAGACTGCTGGGTCTCAATGCCACAGAGGTGTGGAGCACAGACTGCTGGGTCGCAGCTGCCAGGTCTCCTATGTCAGCTGTGTGGTCCGCAGACTGTTGGTTCTTGATACCACAAAGGTTGTGGTCCACAGATTCAATTTGCTGGTATAGTTTTGTGATTTTTAGAAACTTTAGGAGGTGCTCAGCTAGTTCATAGTAAGTGACAATTAACATAATTAACATGAGTCACCATAATGTTTGCAGCTAAGACACAAAATACACAAGAGTATTCTCAGTTTATTCATTTGTTTTGATATATTGGAGCATCTCAATTTAGTTCATACTTGGAATCTAAAACAACCAAACAAACAAACAAAGATGAACTCCCACACCTCTTTGCCATTCAGATGAAATTATAGTAAATAATAAACAACTACACGGTCTCGGTGATTCCCTCTCATAACTCTTTTAAGCTAACATCAAAATAATTAGCTGTAAAAAACACTAACCTGCCCGTGAAACAAACCTTCAAGAAAAAAAAAACTAAATGCAACAGCTCCGAGAGGTGCTGAGGGGAGTGTGACAGAGCACATAGGAATCAGAGGAACATGCTCAGCTCTCGCAGGTACTGACGTGGGAGCGTCCCAGGAGAGGGCCACAGCTGCTGACACCTGCTTCTCATTCTTTATTGTTAAGGAATGCAGAGACAGAAATCTTCAGGATTGAATCTTTGTCTTTGTGCAACTGTGGTGTTAATAGATGTTGACAATGAAATTGGGCATTTAAGGGGAAGAATTCTTTCTTTTTCAAACCCTCCTATCTCTGTCTTGTCCATAATATGTATTCTGTATTGGTCCATGGCAGTCCAGAGGGTCATGTGACAGGAAAGGAACAGTCGGATCATAAAGTTTGACTACCACAGACCCTTGAAGTTGCAAACGTCAATGTTTGGAAACACTGAAACGTATAAATATACTGTACGGTACAGTATGTTTTCTAGCACCCCTCAGTACAGCTTCTCCAGATGGTGTAGAATTCTGGTAGTGTGGCTGAAATCCCCTCTGTGTCCCCTTATTCATCTATGCTGAGTTAATCTGGCTTCACAACTACAGGCGTGCAGGAGGAGTTGGGCAAACGGAAGTCTCCGCCAAGCTAGCAGCATGCACAGCGAACAGAAGCAGGTGGTAGACACACCGCACATCGGCACCAGTGTGTGGAGCTGTTTACTCCTCACAAATTTGCATGAGTGTCATCTGTTGAGAGGAGCACTGAAGAGATGGGTAATTGGCTTCTACAAATGGGGAGGATAATGTGAAAACGCAGAGTTAAACCTTGTACTGTGTTTAGCTTATGGTTTTATTCCAAAGCGACTTGAAGCCACTGAAACAGTCTGTTTACGTAAACGGTAACGTCCGTCCTAGGAGTTGAGCCACCAAACCTCATGTTACAAGTTCATATGTTCAATGTCTTCTCTCTTGCTCTTTTACATACAGACAAAGACGTCTTTATCGTCACTGTACACAAGATCAAAGACACAATACGGAGACCATATTCTGTACTCCTTCTGCCTAATGAAGGAGACAGAACAGGGCTGTCTGACAGGATGGGAATGAGCTTTTCCAGGGCCAGGAGGGTGGGAATTGTGACTCAGGTCCTGAGGATCTTCTCATGAACTTTTGGGAGGAAGGATGATTTTTGTCCTACCATCTCACCCTAGGTGCAGATGTTCTGTTGTCCATTGTTGGAGCACAAATGATCAATATGAACTCTATTTGTGTGGACAGTCTAGGAGTGCGTCTCTGTAGACTTACAGGACCCTCTTGATGAAAGTCGCATCCACAATGCTACACTGCACTCAGTGGCTCCTATACAACATCCCACTCAGGAGGTGCCCACACCAGGCTACCCGGATGTTTGGGACTATCTGGACATTCTCTCTAAACTTAATCTGACACATTTAGGAGCTTGGGTGCCATACTACCGTACTCGCCGTTAAATTTTAATTTTGTTATATTATGTACAGAAGTAAACATTTCCCTCCAAAACATATGTTGATAGTTATTCTTCCTGAACCAATTTACTGACCCTCATGGAGCAGCAGCACAGTCCCTTCAGGGACATAAAATAGCAGTTTATTTGGGCCTGCATCCAAATTCTTAACTACAACACCACCTACTTAAAATCATGGAATAGAACGTTTCTCCTCTCATCAGAAGCTTGACAAGGACAAGCAATTTGGTGAGCAGTGAGGCAGCTTCCCGGCTCTATTCATCGGGACGTCGTTTTTGCGTGTGGTTTTCCAAAGTAAATTAAAGATATGACATGATAGCGGCGATAGAATCATTGGAATGATTTGTGGCTTTGGACAAGGTGCTGCCATCTGTTATTGTCCTGCTGACAGCATAATTCATGTGCTTTTAGCTATAAAAAGAAACTTGGGCGGACAGACTGCAGGACCCAGGTTGGCCACGTAAATGGCAAGGAACTTGTAAACAGAGGAACACACAAGCACTACCAAACACCATTACTAATTAATTACACATCCTCAAGGGTAGGGGGTCAGAGAAGCCTCCGGAAACTCACGTTTGTCCACCTACATCACTCAGAATAGACTTTGTGAATAATGTGTTTTGGATGGGCAGTCAATTATTTTGAAATGTTTTCATTTTGTTTGGTGCTTACATCACTGACTTAAAGGTTTAATGGTGGCTGATGGATACCTTTTCCTAGTTTATACAGTTGGTTTTGGAATGGTCTTTACCCACACTGTATGGTGAAATGAGGAGTGGTTTATACCCACACTGTATGATGGAATGAGGAGTGGTCTTTACCCACACTGTATGGTGGAATGAGGAGTGGTCTTTACCCACACTGTATGGTGAAATGAGGAGTGGTCTTTACCCACACTGTATGGTGGAATAAGGAGTGGTCTTTACCCACTGTATGGTGGAATGAGGAGTGGTTGTTACCTACACTGTATGGTGGAATGAGGAATGGTCTTTACCCACACTGTATGGTGGAATGAGGAGTGGTCTTTACCCACACTGTATGGTGGAATGAGGAGTGGTCTATACCCACACTGTATGGTGGAATGAGGAGTGGTCTATACCCACACTGTATGGTGGAATGAGGACTGGTCTATACCCACACTGTATGGTGGAATGAGGAGTGGTCTATACCCACACTGTATGGTGGACTGAGGAGTGGTCTTTACCCACACTGTATGGTGGAATGAGGAGTGGTCTTTACCCACACTGTATGGTGGAATGAGGAGTGGTCTA